>OVBH01000102.1:0-10198 GCA_900406485.1 Physaria acutifolia | reverse complement strand
TTTTTTTAAAAAAAAGTACCTGGAACCAAATAAATATTACCTAAAATCCAACAAAATTTAACCAAATTTAGTATTTATTTTAAATAAAGTGAAATCAAATTCAAGATTTTTCTACTCAAAATCCAAAATCCAAACATATTAGAATTTCTACACTAGTCTTACTTACTCAAAGTCTCGTGCAACATGCATAATTTAAAAAGAAAAAAAAAACACCTTTTTGTTTGCTATAATTAAATACCTCTAAAAATATGAATTATTCACTTTCGTATAATGTAAAATAAAATTAAAAAAAAACTGCTGGAATGTTTGTAGAAAAGCTCATATATAATTTTTTTTGCTTAATCTTTCTTCGTTTTTTCACCTGAAATTCTTCATCTCACTGTCACTTCTCTCTCTATTTTTTTATTCCTTTTAACAACTATTTGATTAGCTTCTACGATTCTTTGTCTCCACGATTTAGAGGAGAGTAGGCATTGTATATAGAGATCGATTCATTTTTGAGTTTGAAAAATTCTGGACTTGGCGTTCGTGATTGCGACTTGCGTTTGTTTCCAAAATTGGATTTTAGGTTGAGGGTGAGAGAGAGAGAGAGAGGGGAAATTTCTGGGAAGTTAGGGTTTGTGACGTGAAATTTTGGGAGGGGGGAAGAAGGGGATCTGGGGTTTAGGTCAACGGAAATTGAAGCAATTGAGAATGATCAGTTTGTTGGTTTATTAAATCGACGGTTTGGATCTGATCGGGGGAGAGACTGCGCCATCGGATGGCGCTGTTCCGTCGATTCTTCTACAAAAAGCCTCCGGATCGGCTTCTAGAGATCTCCGAGCGTGTCTATGGTAATAGGTTTTTTTTTTTGCTCACATCCCTTAATCTCTGTTTCTAGGATCAAAGCGTCTAGAAAAAGATAATGAATTATGGGATACAGGCTCAAAATTACCTGTGTTTTTGTTGGGAGTTTATGAATTCAAGTATACATTTGCAAATGGATGCCCATAGCAGCTGAACTTGTATTTGTTAAAGCTTGTTGCATTAAAGAGGTTTAGGAATCAGAATCTCTCTTTTTAATGACATTTTACTGGATTTTATGGGATATTCTGTTGTGACACTAGACAAGAATTATGGTTTCGTTTAATGTTGGACAATGATAGTTCTTTGAAACAGGTCTTTTTTATTTTTGTGTGTGTGTTTTTAAATTATACTTCTGGAGAGGTTAAAAACGTTTTCAGAGCTTGGAGATTTGTGTTTCCATATTTTCTGATTATTTTACTGGAGTAGTTCTAGGTCTCAGAGCTGATTGTCTCATATTCTTCTCTTTTTTTTTTTCTTTTTTTTTTCGTTGCAGTTTTTGACTGCTGTTTTTCTAGCGATGTTATGGGGGAGGATGAGTACAAAGTATACTTGGGTGGCATAGTGGCGCAGCTTCAGGATCATTTTCCAGATGCGTCTTTCATGGTGTTTAACTTTAGAGAGGGGGAACAGCGGAGTCAGATATCAGACGTGTTGTCTCAATATGATATGACAGTAATGGATTATCCACGGCAGTACGAGAGTTGCTCGCTTTTACCTCTCGAAATGATCCACCACTTCCTACGATCGAGCGAAAGCTGGTTATCGTTGGAAGGTCAACAAAATGTATTGTTGATGCATTGTGAAAGAGGTGGTTGGCCTGTTCTCGCTTTCATGTTATCCGGGCTTTTATTGTACAGAAATCAGTATCATGGTGAGCAGAAGACTCTTGAGATGGTACACAAACAGGCTCCTAAGGAGCTTCTTCATCTATTGTCTCCTCTAAACCCACAGCCTTCTCAACTCAGATATCTTCAGTACATTTCTAGAAGAAATCTAGGCTCTGATTGGCCTCCTTCAGACACGCCTCTCCTTTTGGATTGCTTGATTCTCAGAGATCTACCACATTTTGAAGGGACAAAAGGTTGCAGACCTATTCTACGGGTTTATGGGCAGGACCCTAAAGCCCGAACTAACAGGAGTTCCATACTTCTCTTCTCCACACTAAAGACAAAGAAACACACTCGTCTCTATCAGCAGGTACTTTTCAGACCATTATATTTTTATGACGTATGAATCAATATGATCGTCACACATTTATGGATAGAACATTGTTTAGATAATGAAAATTGTTTAGATACTATATCATTTCCTTTCCTGTGAACTTGAGATGGTGGTGTACTTTGCCACACATGTGAATTAAAAACATTAATAAAGGATATAGATTAACGTTTATGAGTTCTTTTGGTAATCTATTATACTAGTGCATTGCTTTCCTACTCGAAAATGTGCTCATATTTGTAATCTCCTCCGCAGGAAGAGTGTATCCTGGTTAAATTAGATATACAGTGCCGCGTGCAAGGGGATGTTGTTCTGGAATGTATACATTTGCATGATGATTTGGTGAGTGAGGAGATGGTTTTTAGAATCATGTTCCACACTGCATTTGTGCGCGCTAATATTTTGATGGTCCACCGTGATGAGATGGATATACTTTGGGATGCCAAGGACCAGTATCCTAAGGAATTCAAGGCAGAGGTAGGCCATTGTGATTTTTTCTTTGATCATTTATTGAATAAGGCTGTTAAGTTTGAAAGCATACTCATATATGTGTATCAGGTACTTTTCTCTGACGCTGATACTGTAGTGCCTACTATCACAACTTCTACAGTATCAGAAGATGAGAACGATTTTGATATTACTTCACCTGAAGAATTTTTTGAGGTGGAGGAGATCTTTAGCGATGTGATTGATGGACCTGACCATAAGAGAGACTCCGATGGTTTTGTGGTTGTTGATGCTGCTTCAGATGATTCTGAGGGTAAAGAGGTTTGGAAGGGGGACATGGAACCCAATGCGTTTCTAGATTGTGCATCTGATGATTCAAATCATAAACATGATACGCAATCAGAGACTAGCACGGGTCCAGTCAAAGATATCACAGTTGATGATGTACAGTATAGATCGGATGGGAAAGCAGATTCTAATATCAACTCGGTGAAGGATATAGGAATAGATGATAGTGATGAACAGCGAAAGAGAAGAATTATGGAAGTGAAGGAAAATGATTCTAGAACAGTAGAGAGTCAATGCAAAGGCGATGGGGAAAGCAACGATTCCCATAATGATTTAGAATCGATGACTCAAAAAACAAATACCAACCTCAGCAAACCCATATCCGAAAGAACACAAGCTACGCCAAGGAAGCAAGTCGGAGCAAATGCAAAACTGGCTGGAGATTCCCTCAAACCGAAGTCTAAGCAGCAAGAAACTCAGGGACCTAATGTAAGAGTGGCTAAACCTAACGCTGTTTCTCGATGGATTCCTTCAAATAAGGGCTCATATAAAGATTCGATGCATGTGGCATATACAAGATTTAACAGTGCCCCTGCTTCGATTACCACTTCTCTCAAGGATAAAAGATCAACATCTCCTGATGTCGTGGTTCCAAAGGATGCTAAAACTAAATATCTTAGAGTATCTGCTTCTTCACCGGATATGAGGAGTCGAGATCCCATATGTTTATCACCAGGTTGTAGCCCTAAGGAAAAGCCATCTTTTCTACCTGCTGCCTCTCCACATCAGGTTCCTCTACCACCTTCACCCCTGCCTTCTTTAATCAGCGAGGTCACATCAGTTTTACACACTTCACAAGCAGCTGCATCAACTGCTCCACTTCCACCACCACCACCGCCGCCGCCACCATTGCCTACTTACAGCCACTATCAAACATCTCAGCTGCTGCCACCACCACCACCACCACCTCCTCCTCCTCCTCCTCTTGCATCCGAGAGACAAAACAGTGGAACTGTGTTGCCTCCACCACCATCATCTCCACCTTGGAAGTCTGTGTTTGCTTCAGCTTTGCAAATTCCTGCAACATGTTCTACTTCTCAGCCTCCAACCTCTTCACTACCTCCGCCTGCATACTATTCAGTAGGTCAAAAGAGCAGCGACTCTCAAACATCTAAGCTCCCATCGCCGCCACCTCCTCCACCACCACCTCCGTTTGCCTCTGTGAGGCAAAACAGTGAAACTTTGTTGCCTCCACCACCGCCTCCACCACCTTGGAAGTCTGTGTACACTTCTTCTTTTAAAACTCATGAGGTGTGCTCTACATCTTCCTTGTCTCCACCACCACCACCACCACCTCCTTTTAACTCATTAAATACAACAAAAGCAAATGGAGATCTCATCCCTCCTCCCCCTCTGCCTTATACAATTGTTGCATCTTCGCCATCACCCAATGTCCCTCCTGTTAATTCTTTTTCCACTCCTGCAGTTCCACCTCTTCCGCCGAGTAAGGCGGCCCCACCACCTCCACCTCCACCTCCACCTTTTGGTAATGCACATTCAATACCTCACCCTCCCCCTCCTCCGGGTTATGGATCTCCGCCTCCACCTCCACCGAGTTATGGATCTCCACCTCCACCTCCACCGAGTTATGGATCTCCATCTCCACCTCCACCTCCACCGAGTTATGGATATCCACCTCCACCTCCTCCTCTCAGTCATGTACGCTCAACTCCTCCACCACCTCCTCCGCCACCAAGTCNTCCATTTAATCCTGCTGGACCTCCACAACCACCACCACCTCCATTTAGAGCTGGTGGACCTCCACCACCACCACCACCCCCATTTAGACATGGTGGACCTCCGCCACCACCACCACCTCCATTTAAATCTGGTGGACCTCCGCCTCCACCTCCACCACCAATGGGTACTCATCCCCCACCTCCACCTCCCCCGATGCGTGGAGGAGCTCCACCGCCACCACCTCCGTCGATGCATGGAGGAGCCCCACCGCCACCACCTCCCCCAATGCGTGGAGGAGCCCCACCTCCTCCTCCGCCTCCTGGTGGTAGAGGGCCTGGGGCACCACCACCTCCACCACCTCCAGGTGGTCGTGCTCCTGGTCCACCACCACCTCCTGGACCAAGACCCCCGGGTGCTGGACCTCCTCCACCTCCAATGCTTGGTGCCAAGGGAGCTGCTGCAGGAAGAGGGCGTGGTCTTCCTCGTCCAGGTTTTGGGTCTTCAGCTCAAAAAAAATCTTCTCTGAAGCCATTACATTGGGTTAAAGTAACAAGGGCCTTGCAGGGGAGTTTATGGGATGAGTTACAGAGACATGGAGAATCACAAACGTATGAGACTAACTTTATTTTTGCTTTCCTCTTTCTTTTAGATACCCTCTTACACTTTTGTCTATCCAGGAAACTAAATTCCGTGCTATTGGGGTTTTATTGACCCTTTTTTTGCTATTAATTATCATTTTTTCTTCTTTTCTGCTAGTGCACCAGAGTTTGATGTATCAGAAATAGAGACCCTTTTTTCCGCTGCTGTGCAAAAGCCTGCTGATAAAAGTCGACGAAAACCTGTTGGGGAAAAACCTGAAAAAGTTCAACTGGTAAGTGAAATATTCTCAGTATATAGCAGCAGATATTTTTACTTGCTTTTTTTCGGCAGAGACTTTGGTCATGTAGCTATAAACAAGTGATTGAAAGCATGTTACGATTTGACAGGAATCTGACTACTAGCCGCATATCTTTAAAATATGTAAAATTTTATACTAAGTTTTTCTCTATAAGCTACTTTCAGCATCTCTATCCCTGGAATTTCTTCTACTCTGAAGCCTACTGCATGTCTGAATACTTTTGTGATCCAATATTCCACTCTTTTTGAAGTAATGTTTTCTTTTGGTTTTCCAGATTGACCTTAGAAGAGCCAATAACACGGAAATTATGCTTACGAAAGTAAAGATGCCGCTTCCAGATATGATGGTAATTTTACTGTAGTAAAAGTCATTACGGGTTATTCGTTTTTAGTTCAATAATCATTATTCACATTTTTCTTTGCATCGTCCAGGCTGCCGTCCTGGCAATGGATGAGTCTGTACTAGATGTTGATCAAATAGAAAATCTTATAAAATTTTGCCCAACCAAGGAGGAGATGGAACTTCTTAAGGTTACCTCATGACTTTTGAGTAGCATATCTATTCTTGTCTTTATTTTGGCTATCATTTTTGAAATTTGCCAAATCTTGGTTATCATCATTCGCTTATTATTGACCCAAGTCCTTGTTCTTGGGCGTAATTGTAGAACTACACTGGTGACAAGACGACCTTGGGCAAGTGTGAGCAGGTATTTTGATCTCTGGAGTTTACCAATCTAGCACTGTTTTTGGTTCCTGTTGTAAAATGGTTAGCAATTAGCTTACTTAGTACTTCAATTGCAGTACTTCCTAGAACTAATGAAGGTGCCACGAGTAGAGGAAAAACTTAGAGTATTTTCTTTCAAGATTCAATTCGGCACTCAGGTCTGGTGGTATTATTTAAATTGTTACTCTCTGTCTATACGATTCTTTCATCTTTCAGCATTTTCCTTCAAGTTTCCAGTGTCACCTGTGTCTGAGTAACCGTAGATTATTGGTCCTATTGATAATAATGTTCTTTGTGCAGATAACAGAATTCAAAAAAAGTTTAAACGCTGTAAATTCTGCTTGTGAGGAGGTATGATGCTTGCAATAAGTTAACTTATTTTGTGGGCAGTCCATATACATTGTTAAATTTATCTTCTTATCGCTTCTTGTTCATCAGGTCCGTAATTCACAAAAGCTAAAAGAAATTATGAAAAGGATTCTTTACCTGGGGAACACATTGAACCAAGGAACTGCGAGGGGTAAGTATTGTATTACTCTTATTCGACATCTTTTTGCACAAGACATTTCGTAATGCAAGAAAGTAAATTTTCTCTGATCAATGTGGGCTCGATTTGATGCCTTTGTTTTATAGCTTGTTTTGTCTGTATGGAAATCCATTGATGTTGATATGATCCTTGCTCTGCTTCCTGCAGGCGCTGCTGTTGGATTCAAGTTGGACAGTTTATTGAAATTAAGTGATACCCGGGCTGCAAACAGCAAGATGACTCTCATGCATTATCTTTGCAAGGTAAACTATAATCAAAGAGCATAATTTAGTGGCTGACGAGGGTTGTTTTAACAATCGGTCTAGTCCGGAGGTATACACAATCCTGAAACTGTTATATTTTTTTCCTCAGGTCCTTGCTTCCAAGGCATCAGTTCTACTGGACTTCCACAAGGATCTTGAAAGTCTAGAAGCAGCCTCAAAGGTTTGCGTTTGTGCTTTTTTTTTTTTTTAATTCTTCTCCTTACTTGCAAGTGGCTCATCATTTGATTGCCGTGTCTCTTTCAGATACAATTGAAGTCTCTGGCTGAGGAAATGCAAGCTATAACCAAAGGACTGGGAAAACTGAAACAGGAGCTCGCTGCATCCGAAAGTGATGGTCCTGTTTCTGAAGTTTTCCGTAAAGTATGTTGGTTTTTTCTTCTTTTCCTTATGCATATGTTATCAATTATGAAATATAAATTTNGGAGCTCGCTGCATCCGAAAGTGATGGTCCTGTTTCTGAAGTGTTCCGTAAAGTATGTTGGTTTTTTCGTCTTTTCCTTATGCATATGTTATCAATTATGAAATATAAATTAGTTCCGTAATTTAGCTACATAGCTAGATCTATAGAACTTCTTCTGGACACTAAAACCTACTTTTATTCCATTGGTGACAGACATTGAAGGACTTCATATCCATTGCTGAGACTGCAGAGGCAGATCTATCCAGTCTTTACTCTGGAGTTGTAAGTTGTCAACCTGTACTACATTCCAAGCTTTAATCATTAACTTTGACAGTGTTTTTTATCCTGAGATGATTTTTTGTTTCTTTTGATGAACAATAGGGAAGAAATGCCGATGCACTTGCGCACTATTTTGGTGAGGATCCTAACCGTTGTCCGTTTGAACAAGGTATGGCGCAGAATATAAACTTCAATCCTCTTGAGCAAATACATAGAAAAAAAAGTCCCTATTCGCTTTTAGTGGAAACTGTGTTAGGTAGCTAATAAGAATAATGGGTGATGGATTGCTGCAGTTACTGCTACCCTGTTGAATTTTATAAGATTGTTTAAGAAAGCACATGAAGAGAACATCAAGCAAGCAGAGCTGGAGAAGAAGAAAGCTGCCAAAGAAGCAGAAATGGAGAAGGCGAAAGGAGTCAGTCTCACAAAAAAACCAGTTGATGATAGCTGACCAGAAAACTTAACACTATGTTTCAAAAATCCGCCTCAATCTCTCAAGATAAACTAAGGTGGTCTTAGAACCCAGCTGAACGTGGTGGTGCTGCTCAAGTAAACTTATCAGCATGGGAAACAGGTTTGGGTCCTATGGGGGAGCGATTTCGCCTGGTGCAAGGGCTATCGAGGAACCATGGAAAGGAAAGAAAAGAGACGGGTCTTTTCTTTTCTCCACTCACGGTAACACGAATGACTCCACATTGATTTAATACTAACTTGTAAATTAGAAGAATTTTTGATAGATTGATGAAATGTTGTATAGGTTTCAGGTAGAGAGAAATGTAGAGCAGTTTGTCTATTTAGTGTGTAACTTTGTATACAACTTCAGTGTTCTTTTTAGGATTCACACGAATAAAAAGTAGCATAACCAGTTTGAAATTTACATGTATACAGGGAGTATCAACTACATGAAACACATGATTTTACGAGTGTATAACTAGTTTTACAGCAACAAGGCGGATTCCAGCTTTCTGCTGATAATCATAAGGTTCCAGAGACAAGAATGCATCAACAACACTTCCCATGGTCAGCAAAGATTCAAGCTCCTCACCGCTTGGGTTACTGAATATTAGTTCCTGAGTAGCTCCAGAAGACTCTCTCTGGTATATCTCTGTTGCATATCGAGCTACATCTCCATTCGTCTCTGTCGCAATACTGCAGAAGAAAAGAAGAACCCAAGAAACTAATCAGGAGAAACCAAAGCAAGAAACCAGTATAGTAAGGTCACTTACTGTATCCTTGCGTTAGGGTAATTTTGGAACTTCTTGCTTGGATTCATAATCGGGTTCCAGACAGAAGTGGAACCAGAATCAACAGATTGTTTTTGCGCATTACTGTCACATGTTTCGAGTATACTACACAGGCTTGGATACAGATCAACCACAAAGTTTAACTTGAGTTTCCCATTGTTATCCAGAAACTTCCCATCTACCCCAAACCGTATTTTTAAACAAGAACAGTAAAGTTGCAGTGGAGAATCACCATAAAGTATCTTTAGTTTCTTCACTTGGCTTCCAGGAAAAACCGGGACAAGAACCATTTTGATGTTTGAAAGAGATATTACATCAGGCGCCAAGAATCCCTCATGGTTAGTGACAACAGTATCAGATGGTTGAATTTGTTCTTCTTCCTCCATGAGAGTATCTGATAAAGGCTGGTTAGCAGAAGCCCTCAAGACGCTCATGTTAAAAGGATCTGGCTGAGCTGCACTGTCCTCGTGAGAAGAAGATGCATCAAGCCGTCTTCTTGAACTAATAGTTGCAGGAGATAGAGAATTATCTACAAGACTCCACTCCTGTGAAATATAAAAGCACCGTCTCTGATTAGTCCCATACTAAAAGCATGTTAAGACAAAACATACTCCAACTTAAGAGAACATACCAAGAACAAGACAGTAGCACAATATTTGAGAACCTCCAGATTCATTCTAACATCATCCAGACTCCTGAAGAGAACAAAACAAGTAATTAGATCACACCAGTTTCTGATAGGTTGCTTCCTTACACATCTTAGGAAAACAATGATATATTTTCCCCTCAACTATAGCGTAATCGTAACATCTTATCCAGTGTGTATACCTATGCTTCTGATCCCCGAGTCCGAAATACCTAGCCAAAGTTGCCATCTGCAGAAAACAAAGCACAACAGGATTTAAACAAAGAGGTACAATTTCATCATCTAACATTCTGATCTCACATTAGCTTTGTTTGTACCTTCATATTACCAGCTCTTCTACCAAACTCCCGAGTTAGTAAACCTAATGAATCAATGGTGCCTTTTGGCTCAGGTGGTGGACGTCCAATCTCTGCAAATGCTTCTCTGATTCTTGCACAATCAAACCTCAATATGTTGTGACCTGCCCAAATCCTCCCTGCAACTCAAAATTTAGGAAATTTCTTTCTATTTCAGTCCAGATACAAAAAACAGAGTTACAAAAATAGAAAGGAATTAAGAAAGAAGAAGAAGATTAACTAACCATGGAGAATGTCGTAAACAGTATCAGCTATATCAGAAAACAATGGTGCTAAAACGATGTCGTTGCGGTTAATACCGTT
>OVBH01000100.1:0-10212 GCA_900406485.1 Physaria acutifolia | reverse complement strand
ATCATATTGATCAGTTTTCTTTGTACCAATACAATCAGGTTTCCTTTTAGAATATCTTTTTCTTCTTTGTCGTACTTACTGAGTGTAATTCCTTTACGTTCCTCTGATTAACTGTAAACAATGTCACAGTTATCAAGGATCATCTACCTATTTTCAAGAAACATGCACGACTCTACCCTCTCTCTAAGCATCCATACAACATGTGCCCGGCTGATGCTGAATCTGGTAATTCTATATTCTCTACTGTGCTTGTCTTGTTTAATTAGATTGACTGCTTTAAATATGCATATTAGTTTATCTATCTTTCTGAATTAAGCTTCAGACGAAACTTGTGTTTGGTACAGGTTGAACCGATATTTGAGAAAGGTGTTGATCAGCAGTCAATGGGTGAAGCACGGATTTTACTGGTATAAATTCACTGGAGAGTTCATTTTAGAATTGATTGACTTCTCTATACATAATATTAACTCATGCTACACCTGTATATAGGGATGTATCCTGGATGCATTTGTGGGGAAATTCAGTACTTTCAAGCGTACTATTCCTCAGGTAAAACTATTATTATTTTTTTTTTTCTCTAAATGGAATGTTGTCATCAAGAAATCGATTTCTTTGGCTTTTCTTCTGTATACCGATGATTTATTGTTTTTATTTAAAGTTTCAAAACCAAGTTATGCTACTTTTTATTTGGTTAGGCCCTTTAGTGTTTGATATTGGGAAATATGTGTATTATTGAGTTGATCACTTGATTTTGAATTTGAGGGGCATTTTGCAAGATGCATTTTCTTTCTTCTTATCTTTTTCATTTTCCAGATGTCAGTGAGAATAGCTGTAAAAAGTAATATTTCTTGATATGTCATTTCTTATGGTTTTATGTTACCTTTAAATTAGGTTCTTATAGGTTAATAGAGAGCAATCTTGAACCTTTNTTTTTTTTTTTTTTTTTTTTTTTTTTGAAACTCCATAACATCATTGGATGTTTACCAATAATTGATTTGCAATTCATAGCTTTTGGACGAGGGTGAGGTGGGAAAGGATATCAGGTCACTTTGAGGTCGAAGCTTTTTATTTCAATAGGCCCTTTAGTGTTTTATATTGGGAAAGATGTGTTTTGTTGAGTTGATCACTTGAATTTGAATTTGAGGGGACTTTTGCAAGATGAATTTACTTTCTTGTTATCTCTTTCATTTTCCAGATGTCTTTGAGAATAGACGTAAAAAGCATTCTTGCTTGATAAGTCATTTCTTATGGTTTTATGTTACCTTTGAATTAGGTTCTANTTCTAATTTTTTTTTTTTTTTTTTTTTTTTTTCTTTGAACTCCGTAATATTATTGGATGTTTACCAATTATTGCTTATTCATAGCTTTTGGAGGAGGGTGAGGTGGGAAAGGATCAGGTCACCTTGAGGTCGAAGCTTGAACTTCCTGTCCAGGTAATTTTTGTCATGTCCTATATGTGATGGTTTTTAGTGAGTAATCTCAGTTATCAGCCAATGTGTGATATTCTTTTTAGTGAGTAACCTCAATTATCAGCCAATGTGAGATATTCTTGCACATGTTTATATTCAAACTTGATTGCTAATTTAAAGCTTTCATATTTCTTTCACGGATTGTCCACTTTCGCTTCAAGTTGGGATATAGGTGGTCTTATTGATATCTTATCATTGGATCAACAAATGGATTATTCAGAAGTTTCTATTAATTAGCTAGACCACGCTGTTTGCAGGCAGTTTTGAATTTGCAGGTTCCTGTCGAACATTCCAAAGAAGTGAATGATTGTAAGAATCTGATCAAGACACTGGTCATGGGTATTAAATCTTAGCAGACTTATCTTTTTACATTGATCATGATTCTTGACTGTCTGATCAATACGTGTTTCTCTTTTTGATTTATATTCAGGAATGAAAACAATAATATGGAGTATAACCCATGCACATTTGCCCCGACCCCAGGTTTGTGTTCAAATTGTCTCTTGTAGCAGTGTTCTATAGTTTTGTCATGCAAGTACATTGATTGTGATGGTTTCTCCTGCTTCCCAGGGGATGAACCCTCAAGCTCTTGTTTCACAATCGTCTGCTCCACAGGGTTTCAAAGGAATGAGAGAAGATGAGGTATTACTTGTAAGATTGTTTACTTTAGTCATTAATAATGCATGGCTATAAGCCTTAGTTATCTCTGTATTTATGCAGGTGTGGAAAGCCTCTGGTGTCTTAAAGAGTGGTGTCCACTGCTTAGCTCTCTTCAAAGAGAAGGACGAGGAGAAGGAGATGCTTAATCTTTTCTCCCAGATTCTAGCTATTATGGAACCTCGAGATTTAATGGATATGTTCTCATTATGCATGCCAGAGCTTTTTGATAGCATGATTAACAATAACCAACTGGTTCAGATATTTGCAGCTCTCCTGCAAGCTCCCAAAGTTTACAAGCAATTTGCAGATGTTTTGATTAATTTACTAGTTGGCAGCAAACTTGATGTTCTGAAGAATCCAGATTCAGCTGCAACTAAACTAGTTTTACATCTGTTTAGATGCATATTTGGGGCTGTCACCAAAACACCATCTGATTTTGAAAGAATATTGCAGCACCATGTACCTGTTATTATGGAAGTCTGCATGAAGAATGCTACGGAGGTTGAAAAACCTCTCGGTTATATGCAATTGCTCCGCATTATTTTCAGAGGTCTCGCTGGATGTAAATATGAGCTGCTTCTGAGAGATTTGATCCCCGTGCTGCTACCTTGTCTTAATCTTCTTTTGACAATGCTCGAGGGTCCATCTGGGGAGGACATGAAAGATCTTTTGTTAGAGCTTTGTTTGACGCTTCCTGCACGCTTAAGCTCCTTACTGCCATACCTTCCCCGTCTCATGAAGCCTCTTGTATTCAGTTTGAGGGGAAGCGATGAACTTGTGAGCTTGGGGTTACGTACCCTTGAATTCTGGGTGGATAGTCTGAATCCTGATTTCCTGGAA
Source organism: Physaria acutifolia (assembly GCA_900406485.1). NCBI lineage: Eukaryota > Viridiplantae > Streptophyta > Magnoliopsida > Brassicales > Brassicaceae > Physaria > Physaria acutifolia. Next base: position 7,243 of record OVBH01000100.1, on the reverse strand, counting down.
CCTAGCATGGCGAATGTGATGTCTGAAGTGATCTTAGCATTATGGTCCCATTTGAGGCCTGTGCCATATCCTTGGGGTAAGAAAGCCTTACAAATCCTTGGAAAATTGGGTGGTCGCAACCGAAGATTTTTGAAAGAGCCACTTACCCTTGAATGCAAAGATATTCCAGAGCACGGGCTTCGCTTAGTTCTGACATTTGAGCCATCTACACCTTTTCTGGTGCCATTAGACAAATTTATTAATCTTGCCGTAGCAGCTGTTATTCAGAAAAATCACAGCACGGACATATACTACAAAAAGCAAGCTCTAAAATTCCTCCGCGTGTGCTTATTGTCCCAGCTTAATTTGCCTGGATGTGTCACTGATGTGGGTCATACGCCCAGGCAATTATCAACGTTGTTACGTTCCGCTGTTGGTTCATCTTGGCACAGGAGTGAATCTGTGGAAATCAAGGTTAGTTTTAAGTATCATTCTTATAATATTAATCTGACATAGTTGGACTGTGTACTTTATTGGTCAAATATCAAGTTTTCTTTCCACATGGCAGAGGTCATCTCAGTGACAGGTTATCGAATTTTTCTACTTCTTGAATTCTGGCACATTATAGCTGCATCAGTCCCGTTTATTATAAGTCATATCTTGACATTACTGGATATTGGAGAAAGTTGGTATTAGAGAAGATTTCTTGATTGACCCACATACCTGGGGCATGATTATAATTCTGTACTACTTGTTTTACGGCCACTCATTTTCTTAACAGAAAATTGATCTTGTATATATCTCATCTGCTCTAGATACTCTCTTTTCCTTATGATACCTGTTTCACTTTGCTTAATATGGAGAAAGATTCATTTTATTAAGTAGGCTGTTTGTTTATTGTCATAGGCTGACTTAGGAGTGAAAACCAAGACGCAGTTAATGGCTGAAAAGTCAATCTTCAAGACACTGTTGATCACTATACTTGCTGCCAGTTCTGATCCAGATCTCAGTGACACAGACGATGATTTTGTTGAAAACATCTGCCGGCATTTTGCAATTATTTTGCATGTTGAATATACCTCCTCAAGTGCGTCAACTAGTACTAGTTCACTCGGTGGTTCTGTGATTTCGACAAGTTCCAGATCCAAGAGTAATCCATCATCTAATCTAAAGCTGTTAGATCCGTTGATATTTTTGGATGCACTGGTCGATGTGCTTGCAGATGAAAACAGGCTTCACGCCAAAGCCGCTCTGAATGCGTTAAATATGTTTGCTGAATCACTTTTGTTCCTCGCTCGTGTCAAACATGCTGATGTGTTGATGGCTAGGGGTGGTCATAATGCCTCCATGATTGTCTCGAGCCCTTCTACAAATCCAGTATATTCACCTCATCCAAGTGTGCGAATACCAGTCTTCGAACAACTTTTGCCTCGGCTTTTGCATGGCTGTTATGGGAGCACATGGCAAGCGCAGATGGGAGGGGTTATGGGCCTAGGTGCATTGGTTGGGAAAGTGAATGTTGAAACATTATGTCATTTCCAAGTAAAGATTGTGCGTGGCCTGGTGTATGTTTTAAAGAGGCTTCCTATTTATGCTAGCAAAGAGCAAGAAGAGACAAGTCAAGTTCTTATGCAGATTCTCCGTGTGGTTAATAATGTTGATGAAGCAAACAGTGAAGCGCGTAGAAAAAGCTTTCAAGATGTTGTGGAATATCTTGCCACAGAGTTATTTAATCCTAATGCATCCATCCCCGTGAGGAAAAATGTGCAGAACTGCCTTGCACTTTTGGCTAGCCGAACTGGAAGTGAGGTAACTGAGTTGCTTGAGCCTTTGTACCAACTATTACTTCAGCCACTTATAATGCGTCCGCTCCGATCAAAGACAGTTGATCAACAGGTGCCTCACAGTTCTATTTTCTTGTTTGTATCTATTTCTCTTGTCTTCTTCTTTGTCTTTAATTTTTGCGTTATTGTATTTACCTACAGGTTGGAACAGTTGCAGCTCTGAATTTTTGCTTGGCTCTGAGGCCACCCCTTCTAAAAGTGACTCCAGAGTTGGTTAATTTTCTGCAAGAAGCATTACAAATTGCTGAGGCTGATGAAACTGTCTGGGCTGTGAAGTTGATGAATCCGAAAGTGCTTACATCTTTGAACAGACTACGAACAACTTGTATTGAGCTTCTCTGCACAACTATGGCGTGGACTGATTTCCGAACTCAAACTCACAATGAACTACGTGCCAAAATAATTTCCATGTTTTTCAAGTCTCTAACATGTAGAGCACCGGAAATTGTGGCAGTTGCCAAGGAGGGTTTAAGACAGGTCTGTAGTTGTCTTTTATCTTAATCAGTATTCTTGCTTGCACATATAGTTTGAAGATTTTTTGGGATATTTAGTGAAGAAAATTGATATTCTAAGTCATAGTAGCCTCATTCGGTTAAAGAAAATGTCATAGTAGCCGCACTATATTTATTTGTAGGGGTAACCATGGTACTTAGCAAGCTACATTCAATACTTGCCTCTTTGAATATGAGGAACTTGCTCAACGGAGTTATCATAGGAATCTATTTCTTGTTATCTCTATACGTGAGGTTTTTATTGTTATAATTTATTTACTTTTTTTGAAATTCTATTTTCTGATTTAGGTTATCAATCAACAACGAATGCCCAAGGAACTTCTTCAGAGTAGCCTCAGGCCTATACTTGTTAATCTGGCACACACAAAGAATCTCAGTATGCCTTTACTGCAAGGTCTGGCTCGCCTTCTTGAACTTCTGTCGAATTGGTTTAATGTGACATTAGGAGGAAAGTTGCTGGAGCACCTTAAAAAATGGTTGGAGCCGGAGAAACTTGCCCAGTCCCAGAAATCTTGGAAAGCTGGAGAAGAGCCAAAAATAGCAGCTGGTAATTTGTTTTTTGAAAATAACTAATTGATGTCTGGTCATATGATTATTCACTTAAACAAAACTGCTCTTTTGTTTCGATGGCAGCTATTATCGAGCTCTTCCACTTACTTCCGCATGCTGCATCAAAATTTCTAGATGAACTTGTAACCTTAACCATTGACTTAGAAGCAGCTCTTACTCCTGGGCAAGTGTACAGTGAGATTAATAGCCCGTACCGGCTACCGCTTACCAAATTTTTGAATCGATATGCGGCCCTCACTGTTGATTATTTTCTTTCTAGATTAAGTGAACCAAAATATTTTCGAAGGTGAGGACAATGTCTTATGATAAGGGTTCGTTCGCTGCATATTGTTATAAGCTTGGAGTAGTTTTTCTTATATGCTAACAAAAATCTTTTTTCCTTAAAAACAAAACTCAGGTTTATGTATATAATCCGATCAGATGCTGGTCAGCCTTTAAGAGAAGAACTTGCAAAATCTCCACAGAAGATACTATCATGTGCCTTTCCTGAAATTTTGCCGAAACCTGATCCTACACCAAGCACTGCAGCTTCAACTCCTCCAGCTACATCATCTGGAGATGAAAATCATATTTCTGTTAAACTAGAGAGTTCTAATGTGGCATCAATGAAGCCTTATATAGCATCGGATGCATATTTTCAGGGGCTCTATCTCATCAAAACAATGGTGAAACTGATACCCAGCTGGTTGCAGAGTAACCGCAGTGTTTTTGATACCCTGGTGCTCATTTGGAAATCACCTGCAAGGATATCTCGATTGCAGAATGAACAAGAGCTGAATTTGGTTCAGGTAGTTTCATCTATCTTGACCACTTATAAATTTTGGCTTTGCGTTGTGTTTCTTGTTGATGCTGCGTAGTTTAATGGGGTTCCTGGAATAGCCAGGTATGACAGTTGAAACTATGTCTGAGATTAGAAACCATTACAGATAATGATTACTGATTTGCAGTTATGTGCTGGTGTTAGAGATTGTCTTCACTGTAGAATGTGTTAATTTTTTTTTCATTCACATTTTAATTTACTTGTGCTAGATGGTATGCACATTTTTTCTTGTATTGCTTGTTGGAGCTCTCCTGCCATTGTTTTAAGCACTGATTATTTGTTTAGCTGCCAAGCTAAATTGATGTAGAAATTATGATTTCTTTCTAATCATGAGGATGTGGTGAACCTAGCTGTTTGATATTTGAAGATTTTTGTATTCTTCCTTTCGAGTTACATAACATATATGAAAAGTTGGAATCTGAAGTCTTTTGTGTTCTCAAACACAGGTGAAAGAGAGCAAATGGCTTGTTAAGTGCTTCCTAAATTACTTACGGCATGAAAAATCTGAAGTGAATGTTCTCTTCGATATTCTCTCCATTTTCTTGTTCCATAGCCGCATTGACTACACTTTTTTGAAGGAATTTTACATTATTGAGGTATCTGAGATTTCTAAATTTAATTACAATTCCTTTCTAATTGCACTTTGGTTGTTCCATAGCCGCAGTAGTATAATAAGTGGGATATATTCATCAGGTTGCAGAAGGATACCCGCCCAACATGAAAAGAGCACTTCTCCTGCATTTTCTTAACCTTTTTCATTCCAGACAACTTGGCCATGATCATTTGGTTCAAGCAATGCAAATGCTTATTCTGCCAATGCTTGCCCATGCTTTCAGAAACAACCAAACTTGGGAGGTTATTGACCCTGATATAGTCAAAACAATTGTAGAGAGGCTTCTTGACCCCCCGGAAGAGGTAGGTTCCTTTTCTCCCCTAAACAAAAATTTCAAGATAATTGTGGCAAAGATTCATAATGGTTATGAATGTATCTGCACAGGTTTTGGGGGTAACTCTGTACGAACGTTAATTTTATTATTTTGAATCCACTTGTTAATTCTCCTCTTGATTTTTGTAGGTTTCTGCTGAATATGATGAACCTCTGAGGATTGAACTTTTGCAGTTAGCAACTTTGCTTCTTAAATATCTTCAGAGTGACTTGGTTCATCATAGAAAAGAGCTCATCAAGTTTGGATGGAATCATCTCAAACGGGAGGATAGTGCCAGTAAACAGTGGGCATTTGTTAATGTTTGCCACTTCTTGGATGCTTACCAGGCTCCTGAGAAAATCATTCTTCAGGTACTGTTAAAATTTATATGTCAGTAATGTTTATTGATTTTCTTGTAGAGAGAAAATTTTTGTTCCTTGAACTTCTGATATTAACATATTTCATATTAATTTTCTCTTTCCATTGTTAAAACCCTGTAGTCATAACATTTGCAGCGGTTATTGATAGACAACTGCATGAAGCTAGATGTGAATGCATATTTGTCTTAAAAATCATGTCTGTCTTAAAAATACATGTTTTCTAGACTTCATGTTACAATGACATCCACTTGGTTTTTTGTCTAAGGCGTTGCTCCTTCCTGAATGTGCCTTAGTTAATGGGAAGCATAACAACGACTAATCTTTGGCTGTTGGTTGTAGGTTTTTGTCGCGCTTCTTAGGACATGCCAGCCAGAGAATAAGATGCTAGTTAAGCAAGCATTGGATATTCTGATGCCAGCATTGCCTAAAAGGCTACCTCTTGGAGATTCGCGCATGCCGATTTGGATAAGATACACAAAAAAAATATTGGTGGAGGAAGGTCATTCAATTCCAAATTTGATCCACATCTTCCTACTTGTTGTTCGGCATTCAGATCTCTTTTACAGCTGTAGAGCACAATTTGTCCCTCAAATGGTGAATTCTCTAAGTCGTCTAGGTTTGCCATATAATACTACTGCAGAGAATAGGAGGCTCGCAATTGAACTTGCTGGACTAGTTGTCAGTTGGGAAAGACAAAGACAGAATGAAATGAAAATGGTGACTGATGCTGATGGAAGCAGTCAGATTGCTGATGAATTGCAGACTTCATCTAGTGCTGATCCAAAGCGTTCAACAGATGGATCTGCCACATCAGAAGATCCAAGTAAACGAGTCAAAATTGAACCTGGTCTCCAATCAATTTGTGTAATGTCACCTGGTGGTGCATCATCAATCCCCAATGTAGAAACTCCTGGATCTGCTACACAGCCTGATGAGGAGTTTAAGCCAAATGCTGCCATGGAAGAAATGATCATTAATTTCCTCATAAGAGTAAGGCTTTATGCTCTTAACTTATATATTTTACTTTGGTTAGCTTTCCAATTCTCTTAACCATGTCACCCCATGTCTAAGAGCGTATGCGCTTGCCAATTGCCATTTATCCAGCTATTGCATTTCATCTATTAGTCGAGTTAATTTAGCAGAAATGACCTCACTTCATGTCTCTTTTCTGTTTTTTTTCTTTTTCTTAAAAAATTGCTTTCTTCAACAGGTAGCATTGGTAATTGAGCCGAAGGATAGAGAAACCAACACTATGTACAAACAAGCTTTAGATTTGCTTTCACAAGCTTTGGAGGTTTGGCCAAACGCTAATGTCAAGTTCAACTATTTAGAAAAACTACTGAGCAGCATGCCGCCGTCTCAGTCAGATCCGTCAACAGCACTGGCTCAGGGATTGGATGTCATGAACAAAGTTCTGGAGAAGCAGCCACATCTTTTCATTAGGAACAACATCGGCCAGATTTCGCAGGTAATACTTGCTGCAGTAAGCTTTTATTCTAAGATTTGAAACACAATAATGCTGTTTGTTTGCGGCTCACTAAGTTGACTGTTTGTTTCTTCACTAGATTCTTGAACCTTGTTTCAAACACAAGATGCTCGATGCTGGTAAATCATTGTGCTCCTTGCTGAAGATGATTTTCACCGCATTTCCACTGGATGCCGTCAATACACCTCCTGACATAAAGTTATTGTACCAGAAAGTCAATGAGCTAATAAACAAACATGTGAATGCCGTCACTGCTCCTCAAGCTTCAGGAGATGACAACTCTTTTGGTTCAATTAGCTTTGTACTTCTTGTCATCAAAACATTGGCCAAGGTACACAAAAACTTTGTTGATTCATATGTGTTGGTGCGGATCCTTCAGCGTCTTGCACGGGACCTGGGATCAGCAGTGGGTTCTCATCCTAGACAAGTACGCCATTCTTACTTTATTATTTGTTTTTTTTGCTAAGATATCAATACTCCTTGCTTTCCTATTTATGGAACTTTAAGTGGGATTTAAATTTACTTTGCATTTACCAAGTTAGTGAGTACTGAAATTTCCTATCCATCTCTTTAGCTTTGCATAGATGACTTCCATTAATGTCTTGGAAGGTCTTAAGATACATACTGGCTCCTCTCTTACTTCACCTTGCTACTCAGAATCATTGGCTTTGTGTGATTAGCTGACTTCTTTCTGCTCTTTTCAAATACAATTTCAATTTCAAGAAA
>OVBH01000098.1:0-10243 GCA_900406485.1 Physaria acutifolia | reverse complement strand
GGTTTCCAAACTAAACAAAGAATTGGAATCGAAAACTTTCCTCAAACTAACAGCAACAAATGAATAAATAAACAAATAATCAATGAGTAGAAAGCCACATATGCATGCCTTGTGCCAAATGAAAAACTCTTTCACGACGCAACACTTGAAGCTTATTCCTGACCAGCTTATTGCATTAGACTTCAGGTTATTAAAACAATTTTTTTTTTTTACTTTTTTTTTTGGGACAAAGACATTAAAATTTTGTTTTTGGTAGTTTCCATGCAAATTTTGTTTATGTTATACTAACGTCTCAAACTTCAAATATTGGGTGCTCCTTAGTTAATGTGAAATTTTATTTTCTTTGATTTTTTTTAGGTCCCGGCTTATGTAATATCACAAGTGGTGGGATCAACACTCGCGGCTGCGACTTTAAAACTGTTGTTGGGACTTAATCACGATGTTTGTAGCGGGAAACATGATGTGTTTATCGGATCATCACCGGGTGGATCGGATCTACAAGCTTTTGTGATGGAGTATATCGTCACTTTCTATCTTATGTTCATCATTTCTGGCGTTGCTACAGATAATAGAGCGGTTCGTGTTTTTCACAATATCTTATAGTATATGTCTAACATAAGTGTTATTACATGTTTTCTTTTGTCATTAAAAAATTTATGAGAACATAACATTTGGGAGCAAATGCTGCAATGTTTCAGATAGGAGAACTTGCTGGATTAGCAATAGGAGCAACGGTCTTACTTAACGTGCTAATTGCGGCGTAAGTTAATCACTAACCATTTCTATTTATTATTTATTTCTTGTACATATACTTCTAAAATTTGGCTTATAATTAAACAAGATATATATATATATATATATATATATGGTTGTGTTTTATCAGACCAATATCGAGTGCATCGATGAATCCAGCAAGAAGTTTAGGACCTGCAATGGTTCATAGTTGCTACAAAGGACTTTGGATCTACATAGTTGCTCCAACACTTGGTGCGGTTTCAGGTGCTTTGGTCTATAATACGGTTAGATATACGGATAAACCTTTACGAGAAATAACTCAAAGTGGTTCGTTTTTAAAGACCGTGCGGAACGGTACGCACTAGTCAAGGACAAAACAAAGAATATGTAATAAGTGTTTTCAAATGAATTGTAATAACTTTTACCTCCCAACCTTTTGGATATAGATGTATTAATTGCTTCGTTTGTCTCTTTTAATTTAATGCGAATACACAAAACCCGGAGTTGCAATAGTTGACGAGTGGGTAATAAAAGCTTGGCACATGTTGCAAGGTAAATGCAACATCACTCTTCTCTCTTTAATCTCTAAGACCAAAATACAGAGATGTTACTTTGCAAAATGCTAAAATTATCTAAATTAACTTACATTTGTACTCTCCCCTATTTGAGAAAGTGTCATCCTAGGTTTATACACACATACATTAAGAANAAAATGCTAAAATTATCTAAATTAACTTACATTTGTACTCTCTCCTCAAATACCCCTATGTATTTGAAAGAATGTCATCTTAGGTTTATGCACACATATATTAAGAAATAAATCAAAATTCTGTNCTATATCTAAAAATTTCTCTTTCATGATACAAAATACATGATACAAAATATAAATGCTAGAATGAGATTCTTTAAAAAACGGAGGGGATATAAATGCTAGAATGAGACTCCTTAAAAAAACGGAAGGAGTAGAATATTATTTTTCATAAGTTGAAACAACTCCGAATCAAATTACAAATCTCAGATCGAGCACGAATTGAGCTGTTAAGTCCTCAAAATATTACAACATTCAAACAATGAAAATCAAAAGGAAAAAAAAAATTGATCAGTTTGAGGCCATGCAGGCGTTTAATGAGGAATGGTTTCTTGAAGCTGACGGTAAGTTGAATGAGAAAAGTTCTGGGGAAGTTTTATCAGATGCTCGTCGCGAGCTAGACCATGATAAGCCATACCAAGAGAATAACCTAATGCTCGAGAAACGGAGACTGCCACTGCATTCCCAATCTGACAATACCTGTAAATTTTGAAAACCAGTGGATTAGATTTGCATTTGCTTAGACATCTGAAACCATTGTCCCTTGTCTTTTTTAGGTTTTTTGTCCAAAAGACACACGAAGTACCTTTGTTTAATTGTTCCACAGAAGTGGAAGTAATCAGGGAAGCCTTGAAGCCGTGCACATTCTCTTATGGTTAGCAGTCGATCTTGTTTGGGATGCAGTAACGCCTGCAAACATCAAACCTCTTAGAGAACGTTTCAGAATATTAAAAGAGGATGAATGTTAATACATGGAATGGCTTTTAGGATACCTGATTGTGGCAGCTCGCCACTGTTAGAACAGTTGGAACTGTTTCGTCCCACCAAAGACGGGCAAACGGTCTGAGAATTTAGAAATCGAGAGAGACTTAAGACATGCAAGTTTCAGCAAATTAGTTTCAGTTGGGGGAGTCAAAGAGTATACCTTTTAGATTTCCCTTGCTGAAAAGTAAAGACGTATTCTGGTACCTAAGGAGGGCCACAAGTGAGCTGATTCAGTACACATTCATTTTCAAAATTGTGAGAATTGTCAACAATTTCAGGACTAGTAATGTGTAATTTCATTATTTACCAAAGCTTTTCCTGATGGCAGAATAACCGGTTCCATTGATGGATCACGATAGACTGTATTGTTTTTGACAATTAACCCTGGAAGGTCCCTGAAATTAGCTCCCTGAAAACAATTCTCTCTACATGAGAATCACTCAGCTGGAGGATCAGGATTGTTTATATGCAAAAAGAAATGTGTACCTTCCTCTTTGGGATTTGGCAAACTCGGGCATAATCATCTTCATTTAAAAGTAAAGGCCTGTGATCATGGAGTAGCATTGTCCTTTTGTTACAGTTATCACTTGCAGAGCCTGTCAAATCTGACAAAGCAAAACGCTATCGCTTAGGTAACATATGTAATATGCAAGTAAGTGATCATGGCTTATCAGACAAATGTTGTGAAAGAGACCGCAACTACAGAAATCTAGATGGTCCAACTTACCATGTTTGGTTGATCTAATGTATCTCTGAAAATCTGTCTCTGGGAGACTTTCATAAGGCATTTTTTCCCGGTCTTCGTAGTTTGATGCCTAGAGGTGTAAAACAAAAATAAAATATAAATATATATTTAACCCTGTGGGTCTAGTGGAATTGAAACATACATGAGGAAGATCTGATATTGCATCTTTTAGAACCAGAGCTTTTTCAAGTTTTCTGGGTTGGCCTTCATCATAAGCAACTACATTCCGCTGAAACATGAAAGCCCAGATGGATTAATTTGGAAGAACAACGGGTTTAAGGAAGGGAGTATGCAGTAAGTACTAGTTTACAATTTTATTACCTCGAACTCAGCTGGAAACCCATATCTGACAATAACATCATGGGTTGGAAGCGGAAATGGAGGTAGGTTCTGAAATGAAAAACCAGATAATCTAAGCATGAAACAGTCAGCTCGAAGAGGGTAATAGGCCTATTAAATTACCTTGTTTGGACCAGCTCCCCACATGAAAACTCTGGATCGAAATTGGGAAAGACCATAGCAACCAGCTGTCATGATACCTAACCTTGCTTGGTATCTCATGTCCACAAGACGGCTTAAAGCATACCTCCCAAGAGAACCTTTGTCCATTTTTAGAATATCAACAACATTTTCCATCAACACATATGAGGGTTTCAGATACTCCACTATGTCCATGAAAACTATAATTTGCTGATTCCTTTCATCAGTCAAAGGAGAATCAACATCCCTAAAGCGATTATAGCCACTAATTCCTTGGCATGGAGGTCCCCCACATATCACACCAACACCACCCTGGTTACAATCATTTACAAGACTTGTGATTTTCAGTGCAAATAGATGTTAACTGTACGATCATAAAACTTTCAAAGATCAAGAATTCAATTCAGAAGCAAGTTCTTACAGGAAGTGGCAAGATCTTGGACTTATATCCCCTAGTTACAAACTCCCGAATGGCATCTTGACAATTGCTAAAATTTCAAACAACAGTAATTAGATCCAGATAACAATAGAACCCCTTTTTAACACTGTTAAAAGCATATACCTCAAGTCTTCTGCTGGTTCCCATGTATCTTCATCTCTGCTGTATCCTTTCCAGTGCACCTAATGAAAGAGTCAAGGGTATATTTCATCTTCAGAAAACTAAAATGTCAGAAGATAACAAAGAGTTGAAGAATATCCGTCTTGGAAGTTCTATACGGTGAAAAGAAGATTCTTAAAACCCTAAGTAAGGTTCAGTCATCAACATAAGTGCAGCATAGGGCATACCTTGAAATTCAGGCCATGTTTTCCTCTCTTGTTAGGATCACCGTAGCATATATCAACCAGATTTTCCACTTCGAACTCCTCAGAGTCTAAATCACCATCACTACTACTTTCACTGGTTTCATTTGTTGAACGTACGGATCTTAAGGTATCATTTCTCTTATCATTATTAAATACATAGCGCTTGCATAATTTCTTCCACTCCTTCAAAAGTAGGAGAAAGTCTCCAGCAGCATCATTCCTAACCTGTAAACAACGACAGGGTCATTTGATTTGATATATTTCTCCAAAAAATAATCTACCAGTTGGCTGAAAGTATTCTGACCTGTGTATTTGGATGGTTTAGTTTCAAGCTCTCACAGGCAGCCATATTCTGGTCAACAGCCCATTTCTGAAAGAGAAAAAGAAGAAGGAATTCAGATATTAAATGAAAATGAGTGCACAAATAGATTCTCTTCCTAAATTGAAGACATAAAGATTAGTTACTTAAAGCAAGTACCGTCACAACATCCACACCAGATATTTTGGCTCCGAGACTTAACCCAGTTGACATTCCACCACAGCCACTGTAAAGATCAAGAACAGCAAGCTCTTCGCTTTTCGTGATAAATTCAGTGGATTCTGTAGGTACTACATCGGCGCAACGCTCGAGCTTGTTTCCGGACGATTTAGCTGAGACAAAAAAATAAAAGAAGATATAGGAATGTTCAACCTTCTGTGCCAGGGCCTAGGATCTTGTATAAAAGACTGTGTACAACAGGTCATAAGCTGTGGCATCTGTTTTGCTTAAAGATCCAATTGATAACTCATAAGCTAATATATACATAATATATGAGCACTTACGATTTCTCAATGTTTGAAATGTTGAATACTCTACGCAATACTCCATATCAAAATAGTAGTCAGATTTTATAGATTTGGGCTTCAATCCTGCCTGCAAGATCATGAAACTAAACAATTCAAATGCAGTTTGCAACAAATTGATAAAATCTGTTAAGATTGTAAAGGGAAAAAAGGGGAGAGAGAATAAGCTCGACTCAACACACCCCAGGTGAAACTTGTAAAACAGTAACTTTAGAAATAATACAATCTACTGGATTGTCATTCATTACGGTAGAATAGAATAGACGCCTTTTGTCATGATTAGTAGCCTGCTGTTTCATAACCTACAAACATTAGACAAATGAGTAACTAGTTGCAGCGCAAAGAATTAAACAAGCAAAAGAGAAGAACTTGTATACACACTGTATCTGTCGCTCTATAAAACCACTGAACTCGGAAGTAGCTTTCTCCATCTGTTGTCTTAAAAAACTCTATTATCTTGCCAACAGGGTTCTCTTCTTCTTCACCCTGATACCATATTGGAGATGGAATTGTAATAGTTATATATATTTTCTTTTCATAAAGTCATAACAATCTAGAAAATTCAAGACTCTTGAATAAAAAAGTTGTTTGATCAGATAAAAGTGAAAAGCAGCCCAAGGACACTGAGGTAAAGAATACCATATTTATGATAAGCAAGTTTTACCTTTATGTAGGCAAAGTCTCCAAGGCTAAAGGTGCGCCCGTCGACTTTTGCGTTCGAATAATGGCATTCCACATTTGCAACAATCTTGTCTTCGTCATCTCTTCAAAAGAATCACTCAGGATAATGAGTGTATAGTAGTGTAGAAAAAGAAAAACCCAGCAAGTTTATAAAACATCCAGTACTTACTCTGATTGCTGGCCTCTACTCTTAGATTTTCGTTCCTGAAAATTAATGAAATAATATTCAGAAATGAAGCGGATATTTAGAGAGTGAATAGAAAGATATGAGGTCCTTGTTATGTTAGATGACAAACATGTACTATCTGATGGGACTTGAAAAGTCACAAATTTGTCATGTACAGACTACAGTTGTACACACCATAAGACTATGCAATCAAAATTGCTCAAAGTAACTTTGTAACTTCCAGAAACATTTTTTACTAAAGCATTCAAGTGCAAAGAAATTAATCAACTACCTTGAGATCGTATCTCCATCGCCATCTTTCTTGAGCCTCCTCGCAAGAAATTGGCTCTCCAATGAAAAAACAGACACTAGGTCTCTCCTGCTCTTGGACAGCAAACCGGGTTACCCGTTCACCCTTCCTCTTTGTTGATTTTGTTGGACTATTCAGACCCAATGAAACGATTCCCTCATTTCCCTTAGAGGAGAGGGTAGATCCATTTTTTACTTGTGTCAAAATATCTTCATTTGAACTTTTCATACTCATATATTCAACAGAAGACTGCTCATCGCTATCAGAGAGATGGATCACAGTAGAATTTACGTGCATCTCCTTAGTTACTCCCTTATCAGCAGCACAACAAGAATTAGTTTTACCCTGAAATAAAGAGTCCATTGCTTCTTGCTCAACTAAGGCGGTCGTCATAGTTAATCCATCACTAGTACTACATTTGCTAATTTTCAAAGAGCTAGTGTGAATATCAGCCACATGTAGGTCATTAGATCTGGGTTTTCCTAACTTTAAGTCCCTACAACCATTTACAGTATTCTTGATGCAACCCGAAGGAAAAACAAATAGCTCTTGTGTGGATGAATCAATGCCGTCACCTTCACATATATTCATAGCCTCAGAACAGTTATTATTCTCACTATTTTGCACCATCTTCTCAGTTCCTCTCACCAGTTTCACACCACATACTGCCGGGCCACAATCTGTTATTGCTTTCAAAGTTTCTGTGTGACCATTATAAACAGTTCCAGATACCCTTTGAGACCTTCCCAGGGGGCTCCGAGATGCCAGAGACTTCCCATGCTCTTTAAGGTCGTCCAGGTTTTCTTCTCCCTCACTCTCCACTCCCTTCATGAATCTTGGAGATTTCCTCATTCGTTTATTGCTGCTGAAAATCTGATTAGAACTATTGATGCTTGACGATAAAGTATCACTATCAACTTTCCTCTTGGCTGGATCTTCCAATTTTGATCGAGCTTCAGCAACGTTGTTCTTATACTGGCACTCGGAAATGAATTCCATTTCCAGGCTTCGGGCAATTACAGCTACATCTCTGCATCAAATTCACAGAGAACCAAAGTTGGAAACTAAAATCCCAAATTTTAAGGATGATTTCCCAAGCAAAGTTGATTTAGGGTTTCATGGTGTTCATATTAAGATATCCAATTCAATTTATTCATAAATAACAAAGATTTTAATCATTCAAACTGGCATTTTCTTTCTAAATTGGTCTAATAGATACCAAAAGCTAAGAAGCTTTTACTTACTTGAATGTCAATGCCTTGGAATCTGAGAATCCCTTCTGCATCAATCCATAAAAAGAACGACGGATTTATTTCTTGTTTCATATCATTCAATGAAATGAAGACGAATATTACACGCTCTAGTCTCTAAGCTACATTGCAATGCGAGGCTACTAACAAGATTTGGAGACTAACCTTATCGAGAGCACTATTATCCTTTCTCTTTCTCGACCCAAACTTCCCGGCCACCGGAACCGAGCATGCATTGTCGAAATTTCCATCAACCGCTGTAAATCTCGGAGATCTCCTCACTTGACATCTGAACAGCGGCGTGCCCCGAGACGAATTCCTCTCTGAAAATCCACCTTCTCCTTCACTATCGTCACGCGAATTACAATTAAGACTCATGGATCTCCTACTCATCTCTCCGTCCTTCGTAAGCATTGTGACTTCTGTACTGGCAGCTTCTTCCGGATTCGGTAACAAGAGGACAAGAGAGAGAGAGATTGGGGTTCGGATCTAGAAGAAGAAGGAAGATCCAAGAGACCTGGAGAATCCTCTGAACTCAAATTAGCCAATGAGAATAAAACTGAATAGGGAAGATAGAAACTTTAAAAAATTACACTAATAGCACAAAATAAAAGAAAATTACACTCAATACACAAACAAAACAAAATTACACTTATTAGCATAACTTTTTTTAGCAAAACTTTTTTTTACAAAGAATTTTTTAGATGTCCTACTTTTGTAATATTAAAGGANAAAGAAAATTACACTCAATACCACAAACAAAACAAAATTACACTTATTAGCAAAACTTTTTCTTACAAAGAATATTTTAGATGTGCTAATTTTGTAGTATTAAAGGGTGATTGTGCTAGTATGTAAAATGTCTCTAGAGACTTCTTGACTTACTTCCAATACTTTCTTTGTTATATTTTAGATTAGACTGTCACGTGTCACGTGACCTTCTGGTATATAAACTATGTAATCCAACATAGAGTCAATCTACCAATTCCAAGTCTTGGTAGTAATTTTTTGAAAGATTTAATGTATACCACAATATAACTGATACTTTACGCAATTTATAATTTATCAACCATATTTGCACAATGTATACCTCGTAAAATGTCAAAAAAATGGAATATAAATTTACCGTGTCTAAAACAAAGTTAACCGATGATATATTATCAATGAATCTACTGTCGTATGAGATATCTACGGCTTGACACGATTAGTTCAACAAACACAAAAACAATGTGCCTGACAAAACATTAGTTCAACAAACCTAACCATACAACATTTCTTCATTTTCTAGATCAAAAATCCTAAGAAAAAACATACATCCAGTCATAAAATGTGTATGTTCAAAATTCAAAACCCTAGTGTAAAGAGAAACACTGTTGGAAAAACAAATCACTAATCAACAACTTAACTCACTAAAGCAAACATGAAATCGAAAATATCTATATTCAATGTTCCAAACCCTTAATCTACAATAAAATCCTAAACTAATTTAATAGAATCCATAATATATATCTACTAAGAACGAAGAAGAAGCGAAATTTTTTTTTGGAGAATCTGTGAAAGAAAAAAAAGAAAAAAGTGAATGCACGTCGAGCACGTGTAGCTTGGGCGACTTTATGCACTCCTAAATTTGAAGGAGGATTGGGACTTAGACCTTTCAAAGAGATTCGACAGGTTAATAGTTTGAAGCTTATTTGGCGGATAGTAACTCGATCTAATTCCTTATGGGTTTGATGATTATATGATAGAATCATCAAACAGGAGTGTTTTTTGGTCGATTTGTTAGAATGCGGATGGTTTGTGGCGATTTAAGAAGCTTCTCAAGCTTCGTGATGTAGCTAAGAGGTTTCATAAAATAAAGTCAACATCGGGAATAAGTGTTTCATTTTGGTTTGATGAGTGGTCTTCTTTGGGTCGTCTATTAGATCTTGTGGGAGCTCGTGGTGTAATTGATCTTGGAATCTCTTTACATACTAAGCTGGATAGAGTTTTGAATCATCGAAATGATATATATAACATGATTGAGGACCAGCTGGCTCTCTTGCAGTCACAACGTCATCAAATTGGTGGTGGCTCGAATGTTCGTTTATGGAGAAAAGGGCCTGATTCATTTGCGATGTCTTTTAATTCTCGAAAGACTTGGCTGTTTTAATTCTCGAAAGACTTGGTTGTTGTTGCGTATGTCCATGTCGTGTGTTGCTTGGTCCTTGCTAGTTTGGTTTCGATATGCGGTTCCTAAGCACTCATTCATACACCGGCTTGCTTTCATGAAGCGTCTTCTACTCTTGATCACATTCGGATATGAAACTCTTCTATTAATCCCACTTGTGTACTATGCAAATCGAGTATGGAGTCTCATGCTCATTTGTTTTTTGATTGCTTGTATTCGAGTCAAATATGGGAGAGGTTGATGCATAGGTTGATGGGGATTTCTTTCTCCACAAATTAGGATGTGCTTATACAAGTGCAAAACAGGGTGGTTTTTAGGTTTTTGCAGAAGTTCTTTGATTAGATGTGTTTTCCAGGTCTCTGTTTATATGATTTGGTTGGAGCGTAACAAGCGAAGACATGGTTCTCAAGAGATGGGAGTTGGGACACTTACGCATCTGATTCGTCGAATGGTGGTCAATCGATCGAATGTAGAAATGGGGATGTCAGA
>OVBH01000097.1:0-10257 GCA_900406485.1 Physaria acutifolia | reverse complement strand
TTTTTTTTTAGTTTTTTTTTTTTTTTTTTTTTTTTTTTTTTCTGTTGAGTTGCTCATTTTTGAGATTAGTAGTGGCAGGAGTGATGGTGAAGCTGATGATGATGATGACTATCACTCTGATTTTGCACAATCTTACTCTCAAGGAAATGACTACTATGGTGCCATCAGCCTTGATGAAGTAGATCATATCTATAGATCACATGAACCTCATGACGTTGGTGTAAAAATAGAGCCAAACATAAGTTGCTCTCCCCCTGAACACGATCTTGACTCACTGAATACTGAGACAATAGATGAAACCAGACAACAAGCAAATGAATGGAACGATGTGAAGGAGGGAAGCCCTCCTTGTGAAGAGGCCTTCGAGCCTGAAGTAGTGGATTTTGAGAGCGATGGGCTCTTATGGCTACCGCCAGAGCCAGAGAACGAAGATGATGAAAGAGAAGCAGTGCTCTCTGATGATGAAGGTGATGAAGGTGATAGAGGTGATTGGGGTTATCTTCGCCCATCAAATAGCTTTAACGATAAGGAGTTCCACTCTAGGGACAATTCCAGTGGTGCTATGAAAAATGTTGTTGAAGGGCACTTTCGGGCTTTGGTTGCGCAACTTTTGGAGGTTGATAATCTACCTATGGTCAATGAAGGCGATAAAGAGGGATGGCTTGATATAATTACATCATTGTCTTGGGAGGCTGCAACGCTTCTCAAGCCAGATACAAGCAAAGGTGGAGGAATGGATCCAGGAGGATATGTGAAGGTTAAATGCATTCCCTGTGGACTTCGCGGTGAGAGGTGACTTTTTTTGGACTCTTGATATGGGATTGTTTATAGTCCTCGATGTTTGTTCTAGATACAGTGACATATTTATATTTTTCAATACTGTTTATGTTTTTTATATTCTGCCCAATCAAAGAATGGTTGACAATTTCATCTATTCATCTTTAGGGTTAACTAAAATGACATTATATTAGATTTACGAGTGACTGTTCCTGGATTTGCATTCATCAATTTATATCATCCACATGCCCACAATTTCTATGTGTAGTAGCAATAATGTTTAACACTTGTACTCAGTTTCCAGGATATTCCCGAGTCTGTTATTTTTTCTGGACCTCTATATCTTGTATTTTTGTGTTCTTTTTTTAGCAAAACTTCCATATTTTGTTCTATGACTGCTTTTCTATTAGTAAGAGAGTAACATATTTTATAATCATTAATAGTAAAAAAGGTTTACTTTGTTATATTTGTATTTGTTTTGATATTTATTCTGTAGCATAATGAGGAAAGTATGCCAACTAAAATTTCCAAAAAACTTACAGGATGATTTAGAGCTTTTATGTTGTCCATTATTGATAGTTTCATTAAGTCTAGTTGAAAACATATTGTTCTGCTTTATTGTTAGCTTCATGTTTTTACTCTGATTTTGTGAGGATTTATCTCTGTCAATTGACTGTTAAACTCTATAGTACTGATTAACCTGGGATGGTATTTTTTAGTGTTGTCGTAAAAGGAGTTGTTTGTAAGAAAAATGTGGCTCATCGGCGGATGACTTCAAAAATCGAGAAGCCTCGCCTGCTAATCCTTGGAGGAGCTCTGGAGTATCAGCGCATTTCTAACCAGCTGTCTAGTTTTGATACTTTGTTGCAACAGGTCTGAACCATCTTTCTTCTTCTGTATTTTTTTTCTGTAACCATGGCCTTGAATCCTTGGACCAAAAGAAAAGGAAAAGCATAATTCTGTCACTTCAGAGGAGTAGGCGTTAAAGTTTTCTATATTATTAAAGGCTATTTCTGGTGTTTCAGGAAATGGACCATTTAAAGATGGCCGTTGCCAAAATTGATTCTCACAATCCCGACATCCTCTTGGTGGAAAAATCTGTCTCACGGTTTGCACAGGAATATCTTCTTGCAAAGGACATATCTCTTGTGTTGAATATTAAAAGGTCCCTTCTAGAGCGCATATCCCGCTGCACTGGTGCGCAGATTGTCCCTTCAATCGACCAGCTCACATCCCCAAAGCTGGGTTATTGTGACCTGTTCCATGTGGAAAAGTGGGTCGAGAAACATGTTAATCCTTGTCAAGTTGCAAAGAAAATGGCCAAGACTTTAATGTTTTTTGATGGCTGCCCAAAGCCATTGGGTTGTACCGTAGGTTCCTCAACATTTTTTATGTGCTTTAAGACATGAGAACCTTGACCTGTTATTATGACTATGCATATGGTATGTTTGGTTAAAAATTAATGTACTGGATCTGGTTTTATTCAGATATTGCTCAAGGGGGCTCATGAAGATGAGCTAAAGAAGGTGAAACATGTGGTTCAGTATGGAGTTTTTGCAGCATATCATTTGGCTCTTGAGACATCTTTCCTAGCAGATGAAGGTGCTTCCCTTCCAGAACTTCCTCTGCAGACACCAATTACTGTGGCTTTACCTGATAACCCATCAACAATTAACAGATCAATATCCACAATACCTGGTTTTATGGCGTCAAGTGCTGAAAGGTCTCCAACTACTGAATTAAGGGATGAGCCACATAAAGCCAATGTCAACCTGACAGGCAATTTCGCTCCTAATCAGACTCATATGAAAGGGAAAGTGGATGGAAACGACAGGATTGACCCATCTGAAAAACTGCTTCACAACTTGGATACTGTTTACTGTAAGCCTACAGAAATTATTACCTCTGAGGACGATGGGTTAGTTTCTACTCTAGAACCCAGGCAGCTATCGCTTCACATTGAAGAACCTCCTGTTCAAAACGATCAGTGGTCTATTTTACCCTGTGCCACAGAACAAGTAACCGATGGAGCTTACACGAATGAGACCACGGTAATAGGAGATCAAAATTGTAGACAGGAACAGATGGACTCTTCAAAAGGAGATTTTCTTCCATCAGCTTCTGACCATCAAAGTATATTGGTTTCCTTATCAACAAGATGTGTGTGGAAAGGATCTGTGTGTGAGCGGGCTCATCTACTTCGTATCAAATACTATGGGAGCTTTGACAAGCCTTTAGGACGATTCTTAAGGGATAATCTCTTTGATGAGGTACCTTGCATTTTAGTGTGTATTTTATATCTTAATTCTTAACACACCATTCTTTTTTTTAGCTAATGGTGAGAAAATTGAACTCATGATGGAACCAGATGGACCAGCTAATCCAATTAAAATACTATGGTTATGCACTAGTTACCCTAATATTTTGACATGGATTACTGTGGAAGTGATTGAAATAGGTTCTAGATTCATAGAATCATAAAAGCAATCCATGAAATAGTTAGGATGATAATTTTAAGACAGAGAAACTGGAGGGGAAAAGCAGAAAAATAGCACTAACATGGCAAAGTTTCCAGGCTGATTAAATGTTTAAGACCAGAGTAATGAATAATATCATCTTGGTATAAGTTCTTGTTATTAATAGATGACGCTTGCACTAATCTCCTGTTCAGGGCAAGTCCTGCCCATCATGTACGATGCCAACGGAAGCACACATTCATTGTTATACTCATAGGCAAGGTAGTCTGACAATATCTGTTAAGAAACTGCCTGAATTACTACCTGGGCAACGTGAAGGGAAGATTTGGATGTGGCATCGGTGTCTGAAATGTCCTAGGATCAATGGCTTTCCTCCAGCCACACGAAGAATTGTGATGTCAGATGCTGCGTGGGGCCTGTCTTTTGGCAAGTTTTTGGAGCTGAGTTTTTCTAACCATGCAGCAGCTAGTCGTGTGGCCAACTGTGGTCATTCCCTTCATAGAGATTGTCTCCGGTTTTATGGGTATGTATAGATGCTTCCTAATAAACACTTTTTCTGTGGATTGTTTTGCTTGCTTTTATTACGTGTTACTGATTTTTTCCTCTTCCAATATGTCTGATCTCAAGTAGCATGTCGCGTAATGCAGTAAGGGATAGCACTTAATATACATTACATCAGATATACTGTTTAGGTAGGCTCTGCATAATTGGTTGTGTGAGTCATTCACATCTAGAGTTTAGATAGCAAGTATCAGTCTATGTTTGAGGGTATTAAACAAGCATCAACAAGTCAGTACTGAGTGTCGCATATATTTTTCTACTACAGTTTTGGGAGAATGGTGGCTTGCTTCCGCTATGCTTCCATCAATATTTATGCTGTTTTTCTGCCACCAGCAAAACTTGAGTTCAACTATGAGAACCAGGAATGGCTCCAAAAGGAAACAAAAGAGGTTACAAGTTACCTATATTTTTAGTAAATATTTGTGCATATTCAGCAAAGCCAGGAGTCTTACTTTACTTATTTGCCATGGTTTTTATACTCTAGGTGGTTAAAAAAGCGGAAGTCCTTTTTAATGAGATTCAGGAGGCTCTTAGTCAGATTTCAGCGAAAACAATGGGTGCAGGTTCCAAGGGCAGCACTCCTAACAAGATCAACATTTCTCTTGAAGAACTCGCAGGACTTCTTGAGCAACGTAAAAAGGAATACAAGGTAGCCTGTCATACAACTTACACACCCTTATACATACTCACATCACTTTCACACACACACAGACACACACCTACACTCAGGACACACCCCACAACGTTCATATTGTCCACGAAATAAGTGTGTAAAAGATAGATACATGGTTAAATTTGGACTTTTCTGGTATATACATATTGATAGTTAATTATCGGCACGTGAATACAGAAATGTACATCCAATTTTCATGTGTCAGCTACTGTGAATAGTCTATTTCCCCCATTACACTCATAGTGCAGTGCATGGCTGAAGGATCTAATTTTCTGAACAAGCGTAGAAATATGTCTCATGATCTACTGGCTTTTATAGGGACGAGTCTTTTACTTAGAATTTGCACCTGAAGTCCTTCCTACAGTGTAGGATGGTTTTTCTGTTTCCTTTATATGCAATACTGATTAAAGCTGTTACTGGTTTTCAGGATTCATTGCAGCAAATGCTAACTGTGTTTAAGGATGGACAACCTACTATTGATATCCTTCTGATAAACAAACTTCGAAGAATGATACTTTTCGATTCATATGCTTGGGATGAATGCCTAGCAGGAGCTGCAAGTATGGTAAGAAATAACTATTCTGAAGCTCCGATGAATTCTGTCCGAAAAGTTATGGGTCGTGACGTCTCCTTAGAGAAGCTTGGTGATGAAAAAATAAAGTCGATACCTACCCATGCNTGGTAAGAAATAACTATTCTGAAGCTCCGATGAATTCTGTCCCAAAAGTTATGGGTCGTGACGTCTCCTTAGAGAAGCTTGGTGATGAAAAAATAAAGTCGATACCTACCCATGTTGCAAGTAGGAATGACTCTTTTCTCCCTGTTGCGGAATATGATGAGTGTCTTAACAAGGCTAAATCATTTGCTGATTCCAGCGGCAAAATTGCTATTCCTGAAGATGCAGGCTCAGACAGACCCCCTGATCGTAGGATGGAGTTCGACCCTAGCGAAGGTGGTAAAGATAATTTGGTGGAGCCTTCACAGGTGGTTAAAACAGTACTCTCCGAGAGCCAGTCTCAAGCAACAGATCTATCTGATACTCTTGATGCAGCATGGATAGGTGAACAAACTACTTCAAAGAATGGTGTTTCCCGTCCGCCTAGCAGAGCTGCTTCAGCAAATGAAACTCAAACTAGTGATTTAAGGCAGCTGGGTCCAGAAAGCGGGCTGAAAATTAAAGGAGGCCCTACCAATGATGAACATATAACACAAGTTCAGATGCCCTCTCCTAGTTTCTACTATTCACTTAACAAAAACTATTCGCTTCATACTCGCAAGCATATTATGGCTGAAGACCAGCCTGTTTATGTTTGTGCATATAGAGAGCTTGAATGGCGAAGTGGTGCTAGGCTGCTACTTCCTCTGGGAATTAATGACTTGGTACTGCCAGTATATGATGACGAACCTACTAGCATCATAGCTTATGCGCTTACTTCATCAGAATATAAAGCTCAGATGTCTGGTTCAGATAAGGCGAGAGAACGCTTGGATAGTGGAGGTTCCTTTTCACTTTTTGATTCTGTTAATCTTCTCTCACTGAACTCTTTGAGCGATTTGTCAGTCGACATGAGTAGAAGTCTTAGCTCTGCTGATGAACAAGTCTCTCAGCTGTTACAATCATCACTTTATTTGAAAGATCTGCATGCTAGAGTTTCGTTTACGGATGAAGGTCCTCCAGGGAAAGTAAAGTACTCTGTAACGTGTTATTATGCTAAGGAGTTTGAGGCCTTGAGGAAGATTTGTTGTCCTTCAGAAACAGATTTCATTAGATCTCTTGGTCGTTGTAGAAAATGGGGAGCCCAGGGTGGAAAGAGCAACGTCTTCTTTGCAAAAAGTTTGGATGACCGTTTTATCATCAAGCAAGTTACAAAGACAGAGCTCGAGTCATTCATCAAATTTGGGCCATCTTACTTCAAGTACCTTACCGAGTCCATCAGTACTAAAAGCCCCACAAGCCTTGCAAAGATCTTGGGAATCTATCAGGTACAAAAGATAACAAAATGGCTGACTAAGAATCTTCTTTTGTTGACATTTTGTGAGACCCGTAATTCTTTGCTAAAATCTTTAAAGGTTTCATCCAAACACCTTAAAGGAGGAAAAGAGTTCAAGATGGACGTCTTGGTGATGGAGAATCTTCTGTTCAAGAGGAACTTCGCTAGGCTTTATGACCTAAAAGGCTCCACTCGTGCTCGTTACAATCCTGATACAAGTGGTAGCAATACAGTTTTGCTGGACCAGAATCTTGTTGAAGCGATGCCGACATCTCCAATATTTGTTGGGAGCAAGGCAAAACGGCTTCTTGAAAGAGCCGTCTGGAACGATACATCTTTTCTAGCTGTAAGTTTCTGTTTGCCACCCTTCCTTAATCCCTTAAGATACNAATACTGATGCGGAGAAATATCTATTGGTTTGTTTTTTTGGCTGAAGTCGATTCACGTAATGGATTACTCCTTACTAGTCGGGGTAGATGAGGAAAGAAACGAACTGGTTCTAGGAATCATAGATTTCATGAGGCAATACACTTGGGACAAACATCTAGAGACTTGGGTGAAAACATCAGGGCTCCTTGGAGGACCGAAGAACTCAACTCCCACAGTGATATCTCCGCAGCAATACAAGAAAAGATTCAGGAAAGCGATGACTGCTTATTTTTTGATGGTTCCTGACCAATGGTCGCCTACAACTGTTGTGCCAAACAACAGTTCTTCAACAGAGGTGAAGGAGGAAGAAGAGAAAGACAATCCTCAAGCTGTTGGTATCAAGTCCTGAAGCATTTTCCGTACATAATATTCAGTTAGCAAATATAGTTGTTTTTTTGTTTGGTTTGGAATGGTCTTTGGGTAATTTGGGTTTATTACTCTTTGCCATAGGTGTGACCTATACCTCTTCCATGGTCTTTGCATCAGAATTAATAAAAGCAAGATGCAATTGTACATACACTGCTTCTATCTTTTCATTACTTTTTGTTTACCAACATTACTAGGGATCCAATCCCACCAGGACAAGATTAATGAATATCTAAGTGTACTTTTTCTTGTATACTAGGAAGTTCTTGGGGCCAAAGTCCTAGTACCTTTCTATAGCCATTGAAAAGGGTATAGATCAGGTTAAATTTAAAGTCCCCGGCCAGTTTCTTCATTCGAACTGAACTGAAAATCTCTAGTTTTACTTTAGTAGAACTATTGGCCTCTGGTATAAGGATGCTTAATAATATGGTTTTTTAGAACTAGACCAAACATTGAACTTATACAAACAAATAGCTCAAAGTAGATAATTTGTTTTGGGGCACTTACTTTTATCACATTGTAAGTCTTAATGCATACATTTTACTGTTTCATAGAAAGCTAAAATTAGAAGTCATGAAATTGGCTCATGAGACAAAACAATATGCTTCAATCAAAACAGAGGAAAAAAAAATGAAAAAGATTGATCTTCCATTTTAACCTCTCTGCCTTAGCTTTGCTTCTACGGCTAGAGGANAAAAAATTACAAAAAGAGAAAAACATTTTAAGCAAAAAATGGCTTTCCAAGACTTCGACCAGATTCAAGAACGTGTAAATGCAGAACGAAAACGTAAATTCAGAAAGAAAATCATCTTTGGTATCGTCTCTGCACTTGTTATAGTTGCTGCCATTATTGGAGGTGCTTTTGCTTATGTTACATTTGAAAACAAAACTCAAGAACAAAAAGGTAAACCTACAAACAACAAAGCTAAAGATAGTAGTAGTTCCCTTAATAGCGAGAGTTCGAGCCAGAAACCTCCTTCATCTGCATCAAAACGTGTGAAACCACCTCCTTCATCTGCATCACAAAGTGTGAAACCTAGCCAGGTTGATAAGATTATCCAAGCACTTTGCAATTCCACTCTTTACAAACCCATTTGCGAGAAAACTCTTAAAAATGGGATAAAGAAAGATACTCCTGTATCTGATCCTGGAATCCTTCTAAAGTCTGCCATTGTAGCTGTCAATGAAGATCTTGATAAAGTACTCAAAAAGGTTTTGAGTCTTAAAACAGAGAATAAAGATGATAAAGATGCTATAGCGCAGTGTAAGTTACTTGTGGATGAAGCTAAGGAAGAACTTGGTACATCTGTGAAAAGAATCAACGACACAAAGGTTAATAACTTTGCAAAAGTAGTTCCTGATTTGGACAGTTGGCTAAGTGCAGTGATGACTTATCAAGAGACTTGTATCGATGGATTTGAAGAAGGGAAACTCAAAACGGAGATACGTAACAATTTCAATTCTTCTCAAAGTTTGACAAGCAATTCACTCGCGGTGACAAAATCTCTTTCTTCGGTTCCTAAGGCTAAAGCACGACATCTTCTTGAATCAAGAAGATCTTCTGCTATGCCTTGGTTAAGTAACAAGGAGGAGATAAGAAGAATGTTAAAAGCTGTTGATGTGAAGGCTTTGAAACCTAATGCTATAGTGGCCAAAGATGGTAGTGGAAAGTTCAAAACCATTAACGAAGCACTTAAGGCAATGCCTGCTAAGTACCAAGGAAGGTACATCATCTATATCAAACATGGAGTTTATGATGAATCTGTGATTGTAGACAAGAACAAAGCTAATGTTACAATGATCGGTGATGGATCACAGAAGACTATCGTCACGGGTAACAAAAGCCATCCAAAGAAAATTCGAACATTCCTTACAGCAACATTCGTGGCACGAGGAGAAGGATTCGTGGCAAAATCCATGGGGTTTAGGAACACGGCTGGGCCAGAAAGACACCAAGCGGTCGCAATACGTGTACAATCTGACCGTTCAGTTTTCCTAAACTGTCGGTTCGAAGGCTACCAAGACACATTAAACGCATACACACACCGGCAATATTACAGAAGTTGTGTTATTGTCGGAACAATTGACTTCATCTTCGGTGATGCGGCGGCTATATTCCAAAACTGTGACATCTTTATAAGAAAAGGCTCACCGGGTCAGAAAAACACAGTGACAGCTCAAGGAAGAGTGGATAAGTTTCAGACAACAGGGTTTGTGATTCACAATTGTACAATAGCTCCAAACGAAGATCTTAAACCAGTAAAGGCTAAGTTCAAGAGCTACCTTGGCCGGCCATTGAAAAACCATTCACGAACCATAGTGATGGAATCAACAATAGAGGATGTGATAGATCGTGTTGGTTGGTTGAGATGGCAAGAGACTGATTATGCTATCAATACATTATTTTACGGAGAATACAAAAACGATGGTCCAAGTGGAGCAACTGCTTCTAGGGTTAAGTGGCCTGGATTTAGGGTAATAAAAAGAGAAGAGGCTATGAAATATACGGTGGGACCATTCTTACAAGGGGAATGGATACAAGAGACTGGGTCTCCTGTTAAGTTTGGTCTTTATGATACTTGATCGATGATGATGCTTGCTAAACAAGTCAAATGGATGCAAACTTGTCTTGGTGGTGATCTTATTAGAAGAGGGCTAGGAGATCTTAGAAAATGTATCTACTACTAACAAAATCTTGTATTCTTACAAATTAGCCATAGAAGTTTATGTACACACGGTCCGAATTTATAGCAACGAGATTTATACTATGACCAAACTTATGTTATAGATACAAANTTTATGGTTGAAATTCTGTGATACCTTAGACCTTAGTCGGTAAACTGCATTTACGGTCTTTCAACAAATGTAATTATGCATTTGGAAGTTTTTTAAATAGTTTTAATGATAGTAATTAGATTAATAACTAGATTATGACCCGTGCTAGGTTAATATTTTGTGATAAATTTAAATTATTAAATTATAA
>OVBH01000096.1:0-10268 GCA_900406485.1 Physaria acutifolia | reverse complement strand
AATATATACATATGTTTCGAGATGCACACAATAGAAATATATAAATTAGATTCCGACCAACAATTTTCTACTCAACATGGTTTCTTTGATGTCCATCAGGTATGTAGATGTAATCCTTCAGTTAATCGATAAGGCTGGAGATTTTGTTAGTGATGACATTTGGTTTCGTGTGGTACAATTCGTTACAAATAATGAAGACCTGCAGGTAATGAGTTTGTTACGAGAAATATATTGTATCTTATTTGTGACATTCTGGCCTTGATTTAGAATTTTTTCAATGTGTCAGCCTTATGCAGCATTAAAAGTAAGAGAATACATAAACAAGGTTGCGATACATGAGACCATGGTGAAGGTTTGTTATGTTCTTACTTCTCAGAATTAGCTCAATCTATTGACTTGTGATTCCTATGTTACAGAAAAATTTGTTTTGATCTCTTGCATGTATTTGTTATTTTTATTAGTGCCAGCTAAACTTCAAAGTGCAGTTACCACTTTTTTGAACTTTGAGATGTTTATATACCTTTTATAACTAATGAGAATTTCAGAGTTAATAGTGAAGTATGTTGCATATTTATCAGGTCAGTGCTTATATTTTGGGGGAGTTTGGTCACCTTCTTGCTGGACGACCTGGATGTAGTGCAAGAGAGCTCTTTGGCATTTTACATGAGAAGCTTCCCACAGTATCGTAAGAAAACATAACTGAAACATAATGCTTTGTCGTCCATGTTGGTTGTTTTTATTTCCTATTCCTTAGTGCCCCTGTCTTTTTTCAGGACTTCAACCATTCCCCTTCTGCTTTCGACATATGCAAAGCTTCTTATGCACTGTCAATCTCCAGATTTAGAATTGCAAAAGCAGATTTGGACTGTATTTAAGAAGTGAGAGTTGCTAACCTTGTTCTTCATCCCAGTAGTTGCTTTTTAGGTAACAGAATCATAGTTCTTATTAGGCTTTTCTGTTGGTAGATATGAGAGTAGTATTGATGTGGAGATACAACAGCGAGCAGTTGAATATTTTGAATTGAGTAAAAACGGGACTACCTTGATGGATGTATTGGCTGAGATGCCTAAATTTCCTGAGCGCCAGGTTTGTTCATTTGTTTCATCTACTTAACTGTGTGATAATTTTGTTGGAAGTTCTAAATTCTAATCATGGAAGATGTGATATTGGATTTTTTTGTGTCTTTCTGTAGTCTTCATTGATAAAAAAAGTGGAAGAGGTTGAAGATACTGCAGACCAGAGTGCGATCAAGCTTAGAGCGCAACAGCTACCTTCAAATGCTTTGGTTGTTGCTGACCCACAACCTGTTAATGGAACACCCCCACCTTTGAAGATCCCAATATCTAGTGGCACCAAAGTGGGTATTTTCTCTACTGGATCCCTAATAAAAGAGATTTACCATGCACTTTATCTTAATTCATCACATGCTTTTCCAGTTATCTTCTGATGTGCCACAAAATCCATCAGCGGATCTCCTTGGCGATGCAGTCAGTTCTCTGGCATTAGAGGCTGCGCCCGGAGATATCTCGAGTCAACAACGTGGTCTCACAGAGGAGGAAGGAGTTCTAGATGAAGTCAATGGCACAGCCATAGTACCTGTTGGTGAACAAACAAACACAGTAGAGGTACTTCTTTCTACTTTCTTTGCTCTCAATAGCATTGTGGGCTGTACATGGATGAGAACGCTAGTTCATTTTTTTCTATAATTTTAAGTGAAGTACTGTGTCAGATCTTCCGGGTTCTCCTATTATTACATATGCCTTCTAAGTGTCACACATTTTACTTATTTTGTAGCAATATCACAACTATTCTACATTCTGAATAGTTGGCCCTTAACGACTTGTCATATCTAACACTGTATCCATTGTTTGGTATCCATATTCGTACTTCTAATTGTTTTTTACACTCTAGCATACTAGCCTTTTAGGTACTCATTATTGTTTCTTATTTCCTAAACAGCCGATTGGAAATATTGCTGAACGATTTCATGCTTTGTGTTTGAAAGATAGTGGTGTCTTATACGAGGATCCTTATATTCAGGTTTGATTCTCCTCTCCATTTGTATATGCTCATCTGTTTGACAGATGCAAGAGGCTTTTTTCTGTTTAGATTACTTTAGAAAAAATAAGGATCACAATGTACACATAGTCACAAACCATTCATTATGATCGAAATGTTCTATCGTTGCTCCTGTATCAGATTGGTGTGAAAGCTGAATGGCGAGGACACCATGGCAGACTTGTCCTCTTCCTGGGAAACAAAAATACTTCTCCTCTCACATCTGTTCAAGCTGTAATACTACCACCAGCTCATTTAAAAATGGAACTGTCTCTTGTACCTGATACCATTCCTCCTCGAGCACAGGTACTTTCATATCTGTAGGTAATTTTATATCTTAACGATCAACTTTTTGCGTTACAATTTCTCATGGTCGTAGGTACAATGTCCACTCGAAGTGATGAACGTCCGTCCTAGCAGGGATGTTGCGGTTTTGGATTTCTCCTACAAGTTTGGTACAAGCATGGTACAGTATTCACTGCATAATCCATGTGATAGATTGTTTATGCGCAGGGTTTCTTAGTCGACTCTGCCTGACTTATTGTCTCTTTTATAGGTCAGTGCCAAATTACGCCTCCCAGCAGTCTTCAATAAGTTCCTTCAACCTCTACAATTGACATCCGAAGAGTTTTTTCCACAATGGAGATCACTTTCAGGACCACCACTAAAACTTCAAGAAGTTGTATGTAGTCCATAGCTTCTCTTGAAAACTGCCTTTGCAGGATCCTAGTGTCTGATAACTTTTTCTTTTTTTTTTTTCCTTTTTGCTTACTGTTCATTTCTTGTCTGCGATGAAACTTCAATGTAAGTCAATTCAATGGCTTGCTTTACTTATCATATGTATCTGCAATTTCCTGCAGGTTAGAGGTGTACGACCTCTTGCTCTTCCGGAAATGGAGAATCTGTTCAATAGTTTCCGAGTGACAATATGTCCTGGGCTCGTAAGTATTCTATATATGCTCACTTCGTCACACATCTTCCATGCATACGTATACTTATGTTGTATAAATTATGTGGTTGTGTATAGGATCCCAACCCTAATAATCTAGTGGCAAGCACAACCTTCTACTCTGAAAGTACAAGGGCCATGCTCTGTTTGGTGAGATTCACTAACTTTTTTTCTGAAATTCCAAGCTGAGTGTTTTTTCTCCAGTTCAAGCAAAAACCAAATGGTCAATTCGGTTTGTAAATCTTGTCCATGCGCAGTGATGGCAGATATTTAGAATAGAACGCTGCAAAACCAAATTTGTTAATACATCACTTCAGCAGGAATCTATATGCCAATGGTGGTAGTATAACATTGCCATCTTATGTTTGTATTTTCTACATTTTCAGGCAAGGATTGAAACAGACCCAGCAGACAGGACTCAACTGCGGCTAACCGTATCTTCAGGAGATCCTACCCTTACATTTGAGTATGATACAGATCTTTGCCACTAGCACACCCTAAAAGACTCTTTAAAAACACAACTGTTCCATTACATTTGTTGACTTTTCCTCATCTACAGGTTGAAAGAATTCATCAAAGAACAACTAATCGTCATTCCAGTGGCCTCCCGAGCTTTGGTTCCAACAGTGCCAGTACCAGCAGCACCTTTACCTCAACCACCTAGCCCAGTCATAGATCCTAATGATCCCGGAGCTCTATTAGCAGGATTACTTTGATTCAACAAGGTAAGACAACACTTACAATTGTACAATGCAAAAATCCTCTCTGATATGGAGTTACACGAGTAAAGACGGGAAATATTAGAGGATGTATGACAGGGAAGCATGTAGAGGGGGAGTAAAAGTGAACTTACTGTTAGATCCAATCATGTGCTTGTGTCCCTGAGTAGGTGAGAGAGCTTGGTCTGAAATTTTAGCATTCTTTTTATCCACATTTTGTATTTGTCATGTCTATTGGGTGTGCATCAGCTTCAATTAACTCATCTTTTTATATGTTCTCAGTGATCTTTCCTTAGGGTTTGTGTTTTCTCTCCTTTCAGTTAACTCCAATTCTTGCGTCCAATACCAAGTAACATGTACACATATAGAGCTTTTCTTTCTTTTTTGGTCAAGCACACATGTAGAANGTGATCTTTCCTTAGGGTTTGTGTTTTCTCTCCTTTCAGTTACTCCAATTCTTGCGTCCAATACCAAGTAACATGTACACATATAGAGCTTTTCTTTCTTTTTTGGTCAAGCACACATGTAGAGCTTGTGGGTTAAAACTAAGTTTTTAAAGTTTGTTTGTATGGCTTTGTGTCTATGTCGTGACTCTCTTTAACTTTAAACAAGCCGCAGTTTTTCTTTGCTCTCGAGAACTGTTTGCCGTTTTGTTACGATAAAAGCAAAACAACACGATTCTCCATTGTGAAGTCAGGCCATATCCTCAAACTCATTCATAAACAGACCTTTGAAATTTGGGATTCTAATAAATCGATTCGATTCATATATCTCTGGCAGGACCGATTCAGAGCTTAAGGCATGTAAAACACGAACATAGGATATTTCGGAGTTTTAAGAGCCTCCAAAAGTCTGAATCTTAAATTACTTTTGTAAATATATATTAGATTTGAATTTTAAACCCTCATTTTTTTAATTTTTATTTGAAAATTTTTGAACTTTCTTTTTAAATTTCTGGTCCACTATTTAAATTAAACTGATTACAGCTCCGAGTTTAATCCAGAACAGTTAATCGAATCAGATATGTATGATGTCAATGGTATTAAAGGCATTTTGCATTTGCTTCGTCGCTTATCACTTTCCTACAAGACATGAGAAGCATGAGATTGTTTATTTTTTTTTTTTTACTTTCTTTCAATGTTCTTATGTTACTTGAATAATGAAAGTATACGTAGACACATAACAGAACCAAACCAGAAATAAAGCCGACAAGCTCAATCCCCCAAACAAAATTAGAAGCTCATTTGGCAGAATAAGACAAGCGAGGATGATACAATCTTCCTTCAGATTCATCATGTTGAGGACAACAAAAGAATGTGGAAGTTATGTTTGGGAAGTGACTCACAATCCAAGGGTTTACAGGCTGCTACTGCCACTCGCGGCACTGACCACAGCTCCAGCTACTTCCGGGTATGGATGATGGTTCCTCCTCCCATGGAGAACAGTAAGAATGTATTAGCAATCCACAAACTGTGCATAAAAGATCAGGGGGTGGGTCTATGTGCGAACATCTCTGACATGGACCCATCTCTTCATACTCTTCTTCTGTTGGTTCGATCTGAGGGTTTCCTGAAACAACCTTATTGCCATTTACTCCGTATTGACCATTACTACTGTCATCGGCTGTCAGTAGCTCGGTCAATGAGAAATAAGTTTGCGGTTCAAATTCCATGTCCTCGTAGTCAAATAGTAGCTCACCAGACGTATCAAATTCTGTTACGACAGGCAATGCTTGCTGCTCCTCTGTTTCGGGTTTCACAATAGGCTGCGGTTCAGGATAGTCTGCGTTAGAATCTTCTCGTTTCACTTGTCTTCTAACCGGTAACTTTTGAGGTCCAGGCGTAAAAGCCGTGGTGCTATATTCAAGATCGAATCTACTGGGTGTGATTTGTTCGACTTTGGAAACCGAGACCAGGAGAGGATCATCATCTGGAATAAATACGTCTTCAGGGGGATATGAAGGAGTGGCGGGTAAGGGAGTAGAAGGTTTAGAGTCTTTTTGTTCAGACATTCTTTCGGAATCAGAATCCAACCCGGAATGTGCTTTCCTATGTTTCAGGTTCTTGAAGACTAGTCTTTTCATGTCTTTCTGTTCCTTGACTTTGGGATCCATGTAAGGGCAATCAGGGGTTCGTATACGACGACACTTGCAACATTTGAAGCCAACAACTTCAGGAATTTGGGAAAACTCCAGCTTAACAGCTTCAGTGTGGAACCACTCTGCATTCGATATTCAGATATTAGAAAAGATAACACTGGAGGCATTGGAGAAAGTATACTATGATCTACTTACTATCGCATTTTGTACAGTGAATATATGTTAAACCGGGATTGTACGGCTGTTGGCAGATACCACACTCCGGTTCCAAACTGTGTTTATCCGATCTTCCAGCCAAAAGAATGTTTTGATTCCTGAAATCAGCACCTGTGTCTTCCACGTTCTTTTTCCTCCATATGACTCCACAAGACAGTGTCTTCTGTTTACTTTTGGACGCCACAGTAGAATTAGGAGTGATTTGTTTAACTCTTGAAGAATTCTCCGGTGTTTTCTGGGATAATATCTGTTGACTAGGGGGCTTTATCTTGATGACTGGAGCGACTGCATTTTGATGTCCCCCGTTGATCTGTTGACTAGGAGGCTTAATCTTTATGACTGGAGTGACTGCATTTTGATGTCGTCCATTGATTGTGAGCTGGGGAGTTGTCGGTTGTCTGTGATTGATATATGCTGAAGAACTAGTTTTTGCAAGATAACACCGTTTGCAGGTGACCAGAACTTCAACTTTTCCATTCGTGTTTTGTGACATCCAAGTGCACTCCTTGTGACAAAATCCTGAAAAAAGAAAAACATGATAATCCAGAGCTGAAGCACAAAACCGACTGATATAGTAACAGTGTTACAGACATATGACAACAGAAATTACAGTCCCAAAGCTTGTCAAACATGCGACTAATCCTTTATTTTTTTTATCCAAAATCCATTAGAGGAGCAGCGAAATTAATCCCTCTTTATCAGCCTAGCAAATGAGATGCTACAATAGAAAAAGATAACACAAGGCTGCATTGCCAATCCATTTGGTGATTGTACTACCAGTAATTTGCATTTTTTTTGGGCCGAAAAGAGCTCAGAACGAATATTATACTTTTTGTAATCAAACAAAATGCAAAAAATGAAACACTAAGAGGATGGTATTGTACCTCGGCAAGCACTGCATGTTGTTGTATTCCTGGCGATATGTATAGAATGGGGAAAAAAAAGTTAATAAAACGCAAAATAAAGTAAAACAGGCACATCAGAAGGTAATAAACCAAAGGATTACCGCAATAGAACATCATTATCACACGATGCACAAGCACATTTCTCCATCTTGTCCCTCCTTGAGGCCAAGTATGAGAATATGTCCATGCGGGAAGCTTTCAGCTGCTTTCTCTGAAGCTTTGAAAACTTATTGGATGGCTTCTTGGCTGAAGAAGGCATTTGTACTCTATGCAAACTCTCTTCATATTCTTTGATTAAGTATAGGGGAACACGGCCTTCTTGGAACCAATACTTCTCATTTCCATCTTGGGTTTTCTCGACCTCCATTATATTTTTCATGACGCGTGATGGAAGATGCTTTTGATTTCCAAAGAAAACTCCATAGTTAAACTTGTTATCACTAAGCTTCTTGTCACATATACGAGCGTTTCTAAAAATGGCAACATCTGTCTCTGGGCCTTTGACATCCGGGAGATTTTGCTCTGGCCGTACAAGTTCACTCCATCTTAAATTCATATCCAAATATCTTACCTGACTCAAACATTTGACTGGGTCTCAGAAATACAACAAATATGACTACATAATAACAACTATAGTCACAGAACATGGACTCAAACCTGAAGAGCAAGCTGAGATATGTTCTTGCTACTTTCAACAGCAGCTTTCCAAATGGACCGCCTGCTTCTCCTAGGGATGTAATAAGTATCACCATAACTAAATCCAGGAATCTTTTTAGAACCCCCTAATAAGCAAAAAAATGTGAAACCGTTTAGCAACATGAACTAGCATCCACTGTGGTAGAGTCAAAAAGTATTAGAAAACCAAGATAAACTCACCACATTCTTACGGTTGAGAAAATAGGTATAATTAGTCGCACATAAGAGGTAAACAAACCAGTAATAATATTAATATACCTTGCCAAGCTGCTTTTCTTATTGTCGGCTGTGACAAAACAGCCTTCAATAAAATAACTTTCGATAACTTCCCTCCTCGCCACCATGTAAAGCTATCATCTTCCGAACCTTCAGCTGTAACTTCAACCTGGTTCCTTTGCCTCTTCCTACCAGGTCCACCTTTTTGTTTAACCCCAATAGTAACTGGAGTACTTTGGAAAATAGAATGCTCTATCAACCAATCATCCATCAGTTTAAACCAATCGCTTGACAGAGCAATGCTGCAGATATTTTCCTCAAGCTGCAACCAGGATAAACAAACAACATTGCAAAGATGAGAACAAGATAGTTCAGATGTGACAACAAAACAAATATGAGGAAAATAACTTTAGCACAGATTATCAAACTTTTAATCTAGAGAAATAGACCATGAGCTNATATATATATATTATAGTTTCAACCAAGAAATTGAGTACAATGAAGAACTACTCACTTGAATTAGGAGTCCTTTTAGGGCTTTGCAGGTTGAGGCTTCCTCTACCTGCTTACGCCACTGTTTTCTGGGACTTTCACTGAGAAATGGGCCAGCAATCAGACCACGCAAGCTTTCCTCTAGATATAGAATATATGCTGCAATACTTGAAATTACTCCGTCCCCGTTCTTTAGAGGAAAAAGAACACTGAAGATCTTCATTGCACCCTTAGTAGCACCTGTTACAGCTGCATTTAACATGCATCCTCTTCTGCTTGCAGATGTGAGTTTGCAAGAATGACACCAACCACATCTTTCCCTGCTAATCTCCTTCTTATCAGGACTTGGCCAGAAGAAACGAGAGGCTGCTAATGAAAACGCTTTCATCTGCACTAAGATGTTACCTGATGCAGCTTTCTTGGCACTACTGTACTTGCGAAGGTCAGGTTCATGGGTTTCCTCTGATGATAGGACAGCCAAACTGGCAGCAGCCGATACTGCAAATTCTCCATTTGTGTAATGATTATTGTATGCATTAGGTTTACTGTTTAAACCCAAGTATGTAACACCAGTAGATCGTTTCTTCTCCTGCATTCCACTTGAACCTCCTCTAACAGCATTTTCGGTAATACCCAAAGTAGATGCAGGGTGGCCAAAGACATTCTGGATTTTACACGAAATATTTGCACTGTCTGACTTAGTAATCTCTGAGACCTTGCCATCCTCTTTATCCTTTTCTTGAGAAAAACCAATCTCCCCTTCCCTCAAGGAGATCATACCTCTAGGAAGATCCCAGTATTGGGAGATCGCTTTGCAGATATCTAGATATTCTAGTATCTGGTTCGATGCAGATAAAAGCACTAGCACAACTTTTGATATGTCATTGACATTGTAGTACTTGACAACTGCATCTCCATTGACGGATGAGTTAAGCCTGTGATTTAAGATGAAATAAAGAGAATGCTCATCAGTGTCACAGCAAGAAAACTCAAGCAAATCAAGCGTTCCAGATTAATGCTGGCTAAAACCATTAACAACTATTTGTCTAGGAAGTAATGAACCTCCTTAAACAATGTAGCAAGGGCATAAATGAAATATCAGGTTTGTAACTCCAATAGCATTAAAAAAATGTACGAATGAAGGTATCGGAAACATACACCAGTAAGTGATTGCAAGTACCCAAGAAGAGTCGCCCATGTCGGTCCATTCCGAACTGTACAGCTCCTCTAAGTGAGGTTCCATGAGCAATAGTCGGCCCCATTTTGTTAATAGTGCACTCTGGACAAAACCATGGCCCGTCTGGTATATACATTTTGACCACACCAATGCATCTTGAGTGATATGCTAAAGGACATCCATCACAACAAAGCAAGGTTCCATCCATTCCACAAATCCTACATTCATCGCTGTTTCCATCTAGTTCTGTGCTAACTTCATTTGAACCGTCTACATTAACCCCTTTATCCTTGTAAGCTGAGGTTTTAGCAAATCTGGGGTGAACACGTCTAGGTCCATTTTCAGGAAGAAGACCCATGGAAACTTTATCAGGATCTAATCCAATTTCAGATTCTTCACGGGCATCTATTTCGCCTCTTAGATCTGCTACATCAAAGATGTCATCACAGAGAATTTGTAGGATATTCAGTTTCATCTCAATGGGCAAGGAATAATACTCCATTTCCAAAACAAATTTGTTAAATATGTTCCACTGAGGCCCACTAGCATGCCCCATAGCAGCAAAGTACTGTGCCAAATAAACAGGCCAAGTTAGCACATCGAGCAAGCTCCAATCAATACACCTGCAGATGGCAAAGCAACAAATCTGTGAAATGCTATCAACTAAAGAGGTGGGGCATCTTAAAGTAAACTCTTTAACCATTTTCAGTGGTAGAAGAGGCTAATTTTGCAGTCCATTTAG
>OVBH01000095.1:0-10275 GCA_900406485.1 Physaria acutifolia | reverse complement strand
GTTAACTAATTATTATTATCACTAATATTCGATTTCGTGATGTTGAGTTAGCTTTATATAGATATACTAAAAAAATCAAAAGTAATGGTGTCCGTACAAATACAGAACTAGTTGTTTGAATCATTGACGTGGAGCGGTTAGAAGAAAAGCGTTTCANAGTTAGCTTTATATAGATAGATACTCAAAAAAAACAAAAGGTGATGGTGTCCGTACAAATACAGAACTAGTTGTTTGAATCATTGACGTGGAGCGGTTAGAAGAAAAGCGTTTCAAAAACGCAGACGCAGTAGACGCGATCACGTGAATATAATAGAGATTCAGATTTGTGGCAAAAGTCCAAGGGATCAGCGTTTTCTTTAAAAGGTACGTTTTGGGGCCGATGGCTTTTGTTGTCACTATCTTCTTTTACTTCTTGGCCTATTCTTATTTTGGATCTTCTTACTGATTTTTATATTATAATTTTTTACCATCTCCAAAATAACAGTTTCAAAGCTGTAAATTTCATTTTTCTCGTTCAATCCATGTCTCGGTTAATATGGGCCTTAGTCCATGTTTCGGTTAATATGGGCCTTAAGTAGACCTTAAAAGATCTTAGTCTCAAAACGAATCGTTTTGCTTTTCCGACGCCGTTTCAAATCGATCATCGTCTTCAATCGCACCGCCGTGTCCTTCGTTTTCAGAAGAGTGAAAGAAAAATAAAGTTCGCATTTTTCTCCTGGCCCCTCTGTGGGAGTTACCAAATTCTTACAGTTTATCGTTATCACTTGTATAATTAAGGAACTTTGAAACCCAATCACCCACTTTGGGCGGGTCAAGTTAAGTCCCGTGCAGAGATATTAGGGGTTTTTTCGATTCGAGCGAGTGATTGTTAGCAGTGGTGATTGTGATGGAGCGATGAAGCAGCCATTCATTGGCTTGTAATGAAAAGAGGTACTTTTACTGGCTTCAGAAAATTCATTCAGCTCTTTTCACATCGGTCTCATGAACTCAGCTTCTCAACTTTAACCAATACAAGACCTTTTCCTGATTATTCACCAAAGAAAGCTTCAGTAAGAGACACTGAATTAGTATACCAAATCACCAATGTGATTAAGCTACGTCGGGCTGAGCCTCTGAGACGGAGTTTAAAGCCTTATGAGTGTAAGTTCAAGACTGATCATTTGATTTGGGTTCTGATGAAGATTAAGAGTGATTACAGGCTTGTTCTTGATTTCTTTGATTGGGCTCGTTCCCGTAGAGACTCAAACCTTGAATCCCTTTGCATTGTTATTCATTTGGCTGTTGCATCTAAGGATCTAAAAGTTGCCCAGTCTCTCATAAGGAGCTTTTGGGAGAGACCAAAGTTGAATGTTACTGATTCCTTTGTACATTTTTTTGATCTTTTGGTATATACATACAAGGACTGGGGTTCGGATTCTCGTGTGTTCGATGTTTTCTTCCAAGTACTTGTTGAATTTGGAATAATCAGTGAAGCGAGAAAAGTCTTTGAGAAGATCTTGAATTACGGATTGGTTTTATCTGTTGATTCTTGCAATGTATACCTTGCTCGTCTTTCGAAAGACTGCAATAAAACTCTAGCAGCAATCTTAGTATTCAGGGAGTTTCCTGAAATGGGTGTCTGTTGGAATGTTGCTTCTTATAACATCATTATTCATTTTGTTTGTCAACTCGGGAGGATAAACGAAGCGCACCATCTACTTCTGCTTATGGAGTTAAAGGGCTACACCCCTGATGTAATCAGTTACAGTACGGTGATAAACGGATACTGTAGTATTGGGGAACTTGAAAAGGTTTGGAAGCTCACTGAAGAAATGAAACAGAAGGGGCTGAAGCCGAATTCTTATACTTATGGTAGCATAATTGGTTTACTCTGTAGGATTTGTAAGCTAGCCGAAGCAGAGGAGGCTTTTCAAGAGATGATAGAGCACGGCATACTTCCTGACACTGTAGTATACACAACTCTTATTGATGGTTTCTGCAAGCAAGGGAATATCCGGGCTGCGTCGAAGTTTTTTTATGAGATGCACTCTCTTGGTATTACACCAGACGTTTTGACATATACAGCTATTATATCGGGATTTTGTCAGATTGGCGACATGGCGGAGGCTGGTAAACTATTCCATGAAATGCTTTGCAGGGGTTTAGAGCCGGATAGCATTACTTTTACTGAACTTATAAATGGATACTGCAAAGCAGGGCAGATAAGAGATGCTTTTGGGGTCCACAATCACATGATTCAGGCTGGGTGCTCCCCGAATGTTGTTACATACACCACATTAATTGATGGGCTTTGTAAGGAAGGGGACTTAGATTCAGCGAATGACCTTCTCCATGAAATGTGGAAAATTGGTCTTCAACCAAATATTTATACTTATAATTCTATTGTCAATGGTCTATGTAAGTCGGGTAATATCGAGGAGGCAGTTAAACTTATTGGAGAATATGAAGCTGCGGGAGTTAGTGCAGACACTGTCACTTACACAACCTTAATGGATGCCTACTGTAAAGCAGGGGAGATGTCTAAGGCTCAAGAGATTTTGAAGGAGATGCTCGGGAGAGGGCTTAAACCTAGTGTTGTCACATTCAATGTCCTTATGAATGGCTTTTGTTTGAATGGGATGTTGGAAGATGGTGAGAAGCTTCTAAATTGGATGTTGGCAAAAGGTATAGCTCCTAACGCAACCACATATAATTCTCTCATGAAGCAATTTTGCATCAGAAATAACCTGAAGGCAGCAACATCAATATATAAGGACATGTGTTCTCGGAAAGTAGGACCTGATGCTAAGACGTATGAGAATTTAATTAAAGGCCATTGTAAGGCTAGGAACATGAAGGAAGCATGGTTTTTATTCCAAGAAATGAACGAGAAAGGATTTAGTGTCTCCGTCAGCACATATACCCATCTCATTAAAGGATTCCTCAAGAGGAAGAAATTCGTGGAGGCGAGAGAAGTTTTTGACCAAATGAGAAGAGAAGGATTAGCTGCGGATAAAGAAATGCTCGACTTTTTCAGTGATACAAAATACAAGGGCAGGAGACCAGATACAATTGTAGACCCTATTGATGAAATAATAGAGAATTATCTTGTGGATGAGGAACTAAGGGAAGCTAATTAGCTGGTGGTTGATCCAACTCAGAAGTTAATCACAGTGGGATTGAATGTTGTCTTCAAGGAAACATGATACCTATATTCAACTCTCAGAGCATCAAGTTGTTATGGAGCTCTTTGGATTGAAAAGGCTGAAGGGACTTTACATATGAAACACTGAGTATAAGCTTCTGATCAATCTCTTAGGAGATGATGATCCTGTTTGTGCATAGCACTTCATGAGGACTTTGCTTCTCTGAACAAAGGTTGCCATACTGAGGTATATTATCCATATTATATATTTGATCAGGCTAATCCAATATGTTTATCGACTATATCTAATAACTAAAGATTCATGTTTATGTATTAGCATTCACAGGTGATGATGATAAGCCAAGTGATGTATAAGAACATAGAGGGCACATCGACGACACAACAAGCACTGGTGTGTAGCAATAGCAATCCATCACATTACAAGACATTAACCTTACAACAAAGGAACTCCTGCTATTTCTTACTGTTTCAACCTACTCGTTGTCTAAATATCAGATACAATTGGTTCAGAAGAAGTTTTTCTTTTATATATCGTCAAGAGCGCCATGAACTGTATTACACATCCCAGGATTCTTCAAACACCACAATGGCTGTATAGGTTCAGCTCCAATCCCTCTCTTAACCATCCTATACCTCCACAGGTTTAACCTGTCCACAGCTTTACCACATCTCTTAACACCCCTCTTGTCTCTATTCCCTGACCACAAGCTTTCTGCTAACGCAGAGGCTCGTGGCCAAAGCCGTGAGTCTAAAACTGTTGAGTCAGCTTGCTCTGACCATAATGCAACCTCTCCTCCTAGAACCAGCTTCCTCTCTTCCTCGTTTAACAAACCATCGGTTATATCGTAGTTGTATATGGTCTGCCACGTCTTAAATGGTGCACACCAAGACCCGCCTCCTTTCTGATCATATATACTATCATTCCCCAGAAACCCGCCGTGACCACAGTCTAAGTAGTAGAACTCTGATGATGAGACAATTACTCTAAAACCAGCAGCTACGATTTTCTTTATGTTCTCGGGACCGTTGTTCCAAGTTTGTAAGATTGTGTGTTCTTTAGGAAGAACCGATGGATCTGCCTTGATTTGTACATCCAGCAGAACATCTTCCCAGTAAACTACTGTGCGGTTCTGTGACACGATGTAAGGTAATGTCGAATTTATGTACTTTTCAAGAAGCTGACTAAGTGTTCCACCAGAGGACAAGAAAGCATTGATTCCAGGATCGGTTTTCCAACAGCCTGGGATAACTTCATCTCCACCTCCATGGAAGAAAGATTCTGGAAACTGCTTTATGACATCTTGTATGACGTGTTTAACAACTTCATATGTTTTAGGACTCAAAGGGTTAAGCTGACCAGCCCCAGGTTCACTGGCTAAACGCTCGTCCCAACTTTTTCCTGCAGGCCACCAGAACATGTTGGCACATATCACTATTTCCGGGTAAGCTTCTCCCCATGATCCTGTATGGCCTGTAAAGTTTAACACTATCCATTAGACTAAGGTTAGTTCTTATGTAAGAGCACATCAAAGCATTGACTCACCAGGAGTGTCTATTTCAGGAAGAACTCTTACGCCATGCTCAAAACCATACTGAATAATCTTTGAGACATCCTCAGGAGTATATACCATGTCTGGTCCATAAGAACCTTTTGCAGCAAGTGAAGGTTCAGAAGGAAGCACTAATGGAAAAGATTGAGAATCAGTGATATGCCAATGGAACACATTGAGTTTGTTTGCACTCATGGCCCTAATTGTTCTCATTATATCATCTACTCCATAGTAATTCCTCGCTGTATCTAGCAAAACACCTCTATGGCCAAACAAAGGAGAATCCTGAATATCAATTCCAACTGGTACGAACAACTCGGGAGATGTTCCCCAAATCATCTGAGAGAATGTCTCAAGACCATGCATAGCCCCCCAAACCGAATGAGCTAACAAGTGAGCGGAAGAGCTTCCAATGGGGATAGAGAGGTTATACGACTCATCAACACCGTGGTTAAGAGGAACAGAAAGATCGGTAACAGTGATTTTAAGGCTGCTCAAAGAGTAACCTTTCATAAGTTTAACAGGATATGTAACTAGTGGTGAGTAATTCTCAGAGTGGATCAGGTTGAGGTAGCGAGTTACAGAGGCTGAAAGGTATTGGTGTTCAGGGGAAAGAATGGTGAATTTTGGAGAGATGACAATGGCTATATGTTGAGGCCATGAGAGAAATCTTGGCTTTGGCCAAATGTTGATAGGGATTGAAGTAGAGAGCAATGGCGAGAGAAGTGAAATGAAGAAGACTAATGGGATTAGTATCAAATGAAACTTGGAAAGAGTAACCATGACTTGTTTAGTACAAGACAGAAATGATGTTCTTGGATCAATCTACTGCAAAATCTGCAACAAAAAAGAAAGTTGAAGTTTGCATTACACAGATCAAAACAACAGCATCAGGAACAAAGACAAGTAAATGGGTAAAAGCTAAGCTTAAAACAAGAAACAGTATCAAGATTCATGTACTGAAGTGTTGAAATTTAATGATTCAAAGGAATTCTGAAGCAAACCCTTGAAGAAAATTGTGATTCTTCAGACAATTTGATCCCTTCTATTCTTTAAACATGATAGGAATTGCAGAAGAAAAACTAAAACTGAGAACGAAGTCAAGAAGAAGAAGAGAGCTTCAGACAAATCTATCATCTTTTTTTAGCCCATTAGTATTAGATTGGGCTTATGTATTGAAACCTATTAATTTAGGCCCATTATAAATGCAAGGGCCCAATTAACAATTTTAGCAAAGTAAATTCCAATTTCCTAAAACTCCTTCAATTCCACTCTCTCTTCTTCACTCATGTTCCTTTAAAATCCTGCGCTAGAATGCGAAACCATTTCGTGGTGTAATCGAATCGAAGCTATATCATCAATCGTTTCTTACAGATTTAGTAGGTATAATCTACTATCTCAATTTCAATTGATCTCGTGCTGAATTTTGTTTTGAGTGTAAGGGGTTTAGGTTTTACAATCCCTCTTAGATTTTTTTGATTTTCGAAAGGTGAAAAGAATCTTAGATACTCTGATTCTGTAGTTTTGGGTTAATCATCGGTCTCATCAGCATTTAATCTGTAGGCAATTTTCATTAGTATGATACTTTTATGGTCTTTGATTTTTTAGAAATGTGTAATTTTGTGTGTTGAAGTAAATATATGTGTTATGTTTCAGATTGTTATCAGCAATGAGTGTGAGTGGATACAAGTCGGATGACGAGTATTCTGTAATTGCGGATAAGGGGGAGATTGGATTCATAGACTATCAAAATGATGGATCATCTGGCTGCTACAATCCATTTGATGAAGGTCCAGTTATTGTTTCTGTGCCTTTCCCATTTAAGAACGAAAAGCCTCAGTCAATAACTGTCGGAGAGACTTCTTTTGATTCTTTCACTGTCAAGAACACTATGGATGAGCCTGTGGATTTGTGGACCAAAATTTATGCATCAAACCCTGAGGATTCGTTTACGCTTTCGATCTTGAAACCGCCGACCAAACATTCGGATGTTAAAGAGATACAGTGCTTTTATGAAACTTTTACTTTGGAAGACAGGATGCTTGAACCTGGTGACACTTTGACTATTTGGGTCTCTTGTAA
The DNA here is from genome assembly GCA_900406485.1 of Physaria acutifolia. Lineage (NCBI taxonomy): Eukaryota > Viridiplantae > Streptophyta > Magnoliopsida > Brassicales > Brassicaceae > Physaria > Physaria acutifolia. Next base: position 3,498 of record OVBH01000095.1, on the reverse strand, counting down.
GCCGAAGGACATTGGTTTACATACTACTGTGGTCACTGTTGATTGGGGAGATGATAGGGTTGAGCGGGTTGTTTTCCTTTTGGCTGAGGATAAGATCTCGAGCTCTTTGACTTCTAAGAGGCCTTATTCCAGAAATAGAAGGGCTCCAAAGAAAGATTTTGCTGTGGATAATTATGTGACGGGATCACGTCCTTCAAAAGCAGTAGACCGTAAGTTTAAGAATCGGCTTCCTCTGTATGAAATTCCAAAGGATATTAGAGAGATGATCGAGAAGAAGGAATTCCCGGATGATTTGAACGAAGGTCTAACAGCAAAGAACTATGCAAACTACTACAAAACTTTACTTATTATGGAAGAAATACAACTCGAGGTATCCTCATTGTTTCAAATTTTTTTGTTATTAACAGGAATTTACTACCTTTATAAACGTCTTTTAGTTTGCCAGGAATCAATGTTTCTTGTATTTTTGTTGTTTAGGAAGACATGAGAGCTTATGATATGGNGAAGTTCCTGGCCTTGCTGAAAGAAGACCTTCCCTAGTCCATGGAGATTTCATCTTTGCAAAACATGCCTATGATAATGAAACTGGCCCACCTTTTCAGGTTTTGTTCTTGATTTTACCTTTTCATACTTTCACCTTCACAACTGCAAATATGTTTCACCATTTATCTTTTGGAGGATAAAAATTGAAAACAATGTCTCACAGGGCTTTGTACACCGCGTAGAGGCGGATGAAGTACATTTGAAGTTTGCCTCTGAGTTCCACCAACGCCACACAACTGGGAGTGTCTATAATGTGAGGTTCACATATAATCGAATCAACACTAGAAGGATGTATCAGGCTGTTGATGCGGCAGAAATGTTGGATCCGAACTTCCTTTTCCCATCCTTGCACTCTGGGAAAAGGATGATAAAGACAAAACCCTTTGTGCCCATTTCACCAGGTCTTAACGCAGAGCAGATTTGCTCCATTGAAATGATACTTGGCTGCAAAGGAGCACCACCATATGTGATCCATGGACCTCCTGGTACTGGGAAAACAATGACATTGGTGGAGGCTATAGTTCAACTTTTGACAACACAGAAAAATGCCCGGATTCTTGTCTGTGCTCCCTCCAACAGTGCAGCTGATCACATTTTAGAGAAGCTCCTTTGTCTGGAGGGAGTTCGCATCAAGGACCATAGGATTTTCAGGCTGAACGCAGCTACTCGCGCATATGAAGAAATCAACCCTGAGATTCTCTCCTTATGCTTCTTTGATGATTTTATTTTCAAGTGCCCCCCTCTCAAAGCGTTGGCTCCCTACAAACTCGTTGTGTCAACTTATATGAGTGCATCCCTTCTTAACGCAGAAGGTGTAAATCGTGGTCACTTCACTCATATTTTCTTAGATGAGGCTGGTCAAGCTTCAGAGCCAGAAAACATGATTGCTATATCAAATCTCTGCTCGCCAGAAACTGTGGTTGTGCTTGCTGGAGATCCAAGGCAGTTGGGTCCGGTTATATACTCAAGAGATGCTGCATCACTCGGCTTAGGGAAATCATACATGGAAAGATTGTTCGAGTGTGATTATTACTGCGAAGGGGATGAGAATTATATAACAAAGCTAGTCAAGAACTACAGATGCCACCCTGAGATTCTTGATCTCCCGTCAAAGCTGTTCTATGACGGAGAACTGGTAGCTTCCAAAGACGACACAGACTCTGTTCTTGCCTCATTGAACTTCCTTCCAAACAAAGAATTTCCAATGGTTTTCTATGGGATCCAAGGATGTGATGAGAGGGAAGGTAACAATCCATCATGGTTCAACCGTATAGAGATCAGCAAGGTTGTAGAGACAATCAAGAGAGTAACAGCCAATGACCGTGTGCCAGAAGAGGATATCGGAGTTATAACTCCTTACAGGCAACAAGTAACGAAGATCAAAGAAGTTCTCGACAGGTTGGGTATGACTGAAGTTAAAGTTGGTAGTGTGGAGCAATTCCAAGGGCAAGAGAAACAAGTAATCATCATTTCAACTGTAAGATCTACTATCAAACACAATGAGTTCGATAGAGCATATTGTCTGGGCTTTCTGAGCAATCCAAGGAGGTTTAATGTCGCTATAACCCGTGCAATCTCTCTGCTAGTAATCATTGGGAACCCACATATCATATGCAAGGTATCATACTTGATCTCTTCTTCTGGACAAAATTACATAACGCAGATTCCTAAACAATATAATAATTTCCAACCACTCAACTAATATAGAACTGTTCTATGAAACAGGACATGAACTGGAACAAGCTTTTGTGGCGATGTGTGGATAACAATGCTTACCAAGGATGTGGTTTACCAGATCGTGAGGAGTTTGTGGAGGAACCATTCTATCAAGATGGAAGCTGCAATGCTCCTCAGTACCCTCCAGAAGCTGAGTGGAACAATGGTGGCACGAAGGAGAAGGATGAATGGTCTGATGGTTGGAAGAACGATGGTGGCACAAAAGAGAATAATGAATGGTCTGATGGGTGGAACAACAATGGCGGCACAGAGGAGAAAAATGAATGGTCTGATGGATGGAACAAGGGACTCGATCTAGAAGGAAGCAGCAATGGTCCTCAATACCCTCAAGAATCCGAGTGGAACGAGAGTGGCGAGGTCAAGAATGGTGGTACAATGGAGAAAGGTGAATTGTCTGATGGATGGAACAACAAAGGCGGCACAGAGGAGAAAGATGGATGGGACAAGGGCACAAAGAGACTCGATCAAGAAGGAAGCATAAATGGTCCTCAATACCTTGAAGAAACCGAGTGGAACGAAAGTGGTGAGGTCAAGAACAGTAACACAAATGAGAAAGGTGAATGGTCTGATGTATTGAACAATGGTGGCGGCACAGAAGAGAAAGATGTCTCGTCTGATGGAGGGAACAACAATGATGGAACAAAGGAGAAAGAAGAATGTTCTGATGATTTGAAAAATGGAGGCTGTCGTGAAGGAATCAGGAATGATGGTGAATTTGAAACGGGAGGTACTGATTTTGTAGCTAAGGGAGAAGATGAGTGGTCTGATGGGTGGAAGTAAATTAGTAACAAAATAATGTTACTGTTGGTGGATAGACAATGGCAGGCTTATTTAATAAATGCATCATTATTATTAATAGAACACTAAAAAAATACAGGTACATCAAATATAACCAAACTTTAAAACATTATTCTATAAGATGAATAAGATACAATAGGACCTNAAAAAAAAAAAAAAAAAAAAAAAAAAAAAAAAAAAAGAATAAGATACAATAGGAAAATAAAGATTTCGACATATAATATGTAACATCTAATTAGAAGAATTTAGTAATCTCAAAGGCTAAAGCAAATATAAGAAGTGAGAGCTTGAGAGAGTAAGAAGATGAAGGCAATGAAGCTGAAGCAGGTGGACTTAACCCACTCGGGTCTCTTCCTTTGTTGGATCCGGGTAAATCCTTGTCTACTTGTCAATATATACACTCGAAAATATTACTAACAA
>OVBH01000094.1:0-10304 GCA_900406485.1 Physaria acutifolia | reverse complement strand
AAAAAAAAAAATCTTAGGTCAAAAATAATAAATGAATAAATAGTTGAGAACTACAAAAGGTATATGCTTGTAACACAGCCTCACAATATAGAATTTACACTTTTTCCCATATATTTTTTTCTTTTGGTTCAGGAATGCCCTCCTCTCCACTCAAAACTTGAAAGAGGATGATCTACTCAAAATCCGAGCTTCTCAAACTTACTGCAAGAATAAAAAAGCTGGATTTTCAAGAAGTTCTTCTGCTGGTTTGATTCCTACAAAGTCCTTCTCTTCCATTGAACTTGATATATCATCAATTGTGAAAGGAATGCTGCAAAAATATATAGTACCAAATAACATTTAGTTGTATAAAGGATGGATCTTGGATCATAAAACTTCTTAAAAGTTTAAGCTTTACCTGGAATCATCATCTAACAAGAAGGAATTACTGTCTGCATCATTTGACTCCTCTGTCATGAATGCCCTCATACTCGATATCACCTGCGAGATTTTATGAATTTTGTCAGCAAATACAAAGGTTCCAAACTGTACATGAAAGATTGATATTTCATGTTGGATGTCAAAAAAAGTTTTAGGTACTTCTTGTGAGACGCTTTGGGTGTTATAGCTATCGTCCCAGTATAATGTGCAGATTCGGTAAAGCTGTTGGACACTAAGGACCTGTAAAAGATTTAAGAAAATGTTAGGTAAGAAGAATGACCATCGAGTGTGTTTTTAGAAACTAGAAATCAGAGGCTTACTGGACAAAGATCATGTGCTATTTCGTCATATGAGATTCTGTACTTTTGGTGGATGACCTGAAGAAAGAAAAGAAGAGGAATTAGTGTTATTGTAGTTTACAGAAAACCATACCAGACATATGTTCAATCGGACATTGTCTGTTAGATATTCTAACATACCAGGAAACCAACAGCTTGTCTGATATGTTTCAGTTCTTCCCAAGACGGTCCCGCGTACTGCCAAGTTAAAGACAAGAAAATCAATTCTGAATGATCTAATAAAAAGTAAGTGTATTAGTAAGAAAAGCATGGCTCCAGCGATTTTACTTCTTTGGCTTGACAACACCATAGCTCTAGCTCAGCAAGCCCGGATTTTACAAACTCCCCATTGCTAAATGTACAACACTCTTTACGCAGAAGGAGGCTGTACGATAACAAAAGAGCAGTTTAAGTGAGAACAAAGTGCATAATATTGTAATAAGTGGTTTAGAATTAAAACTTACCTGTTGAAAAGTTCTACGTTGATGAAAGAAAAAGACTGAGAGTATATCTTCTGGATGAGTACTAAAGGAACCTGGATATTTCATGTAACATATGAGAATTGATGTACTGGAGTGAGAACACACAGAGTATAATGTCAACTGGAATTCTAGAATTTTCTTACATGATTTTCTTTCATTGTACAGAGAAGCGAATTGAGCTCATCGATAATACTTTGCCAGTGACTCGCAGGAGAATCTTTTCCATCTTTTCCAAAAGACCTACCAGATCTTAGCATTCCTCCTTTAAAAGTTCTGGGCGCCTGAAGTTTTCATTTGGAAAAACAAAAAATCTATCATCAAAGTTTTACAAAAGTTATGACAGCATTATCAATTTATCATACAAAGAATCGAGCAAGAAACCTGTTTGCATCTAGAAAGTAAGAGCGATAACTCTTTCTTCAAGTTATCCCTAACCATCCCAAACATTTTCTCAACATAGGCTGCAAGCTGTTGCTTGAAAAGCAGAGCTGGGTATTTCGCCTCCACCGGGCGGATCACTGCAAGAGCAGCTGCTTCAGCTGCAGCAGCAAGGTTGCCTGAAGCAGGTGACGAGCGGAAGCTCTGGTGAACAAAACAGAGAGAGGACAGTTAGGAGTCTGATATTGAATATAACCGAAAAAGTCATATCAACTCAAAAAGAATTGTAATACTAACCATTGCCATCCTTCCAAACAGAGACGTCGAAGCAGGTGGCTTCTTGCTCTGTGTTGCTGCGCCTCCGGTTTTAAGACTTTTTTCAAGCAAAAATAGTAGTGCCGATGTGCTTGTCAACCAATATGCCAAGTGATTATTGTCATCTTCAGTCTGAAAATATAAGTAGAATGGTGAAACTTCCTACTATAAGATATATAGATCACGCAAATAAGTCTTGCCTAGTCCATATGTCAGTCAGCTAATGACGCAGCCACTAAAGACATATTTCAAGAAATGCTTGGTTATGGATAGACCAATATCCCAGCCTGTGTATATCCTATATTGAAACAATGTGAAGAAATGCATTCCCAATTACCTCAATGGCGGAACCAATCATCTGAATCAGACGATCAAACACATTAGTCTTCTCGGATTCGAAACACTTCCAGTGGAGTAGACACTTGTAGATCGTAAACGCAGCCACAGGTTTCCCATTACTGAAACCGATGTTGTCTTTTACACAGTCAATGAGAGCATCGACGTTCACCTGCAGTGACAGTAAAAAATCAAGTTAGTAGAATTAGTCACAACCAAAAGCTGTGTGATGCAAGAATTGACAAACATACAATTTGACGTTCTGCAGCAGATTTCCCATCCTTGCCATCAACAGGTGTTGTAAACTCGGTTTCCTAGAATAATAAACTATACAAATTAATACACTAATGGAAAAATGCAAACAAAAAAAGTGTGAGATAGCTGGATGGAGGAACTATACATTGAACTCGCTTTCCAAGTTTTTCTTGTGGCCATTTTCCAAATTCTACAAACATAATGAGGAAAATTTTAAATATCAAATGGCCGGTGAGAAGGCAGCTCAAGGAGTACATTTTGAAGTTGCGGCGAGACTTTCTACCTTAGTTGGTGCAGCCGGAGGATGTCCTGTATTCGTCCTCACAGGAGTGCTTAACATTTGCTGATGCATAATTTTTTTCTCAGCTTCCATGCCTATTATTTTCTCTTCAAGCCTGCAGATAAGATATCAGACATATTTTGAAAAAGACAAATTAGGAATCACCAGAAGAACTCTCAACAATGCCACTCTGAAAAGTTAAAACTATTGCCAAGGATACCTCTGCATTGCACTCTTTAACTTCACTAGTTTAGATTCAGCCTCCACTGCTTGCTTTAGCCTATCCTCGCTAATCTTGGCTGTCTCTTTAAGTTTTTTCTCCATCTCATCAATTTTCATTTCCAGCGAACTAACCGTTCCCTGTATAAGAAAAGCAATAAAAAAGAAGAAACCATCGTTTTTCAGCAGAGTTTGTCAATTGTCATTTGGAGAGATCCGTGTATTTAGTAATCTCAACTATTGTATATACTTGCTCTTCTCTAGTATGTAAGCTACAAATTTCGAAATTCTCACAGACCTTCAGCTTTTCATTTTCATTTGTGATCTTCTCCATTAGCTCCTGATCGACCACAGGTACCTCCTTAATAATCGGGGCAATCTCTGCAACTTTCTTGGCAGCTTCACGCTCTTTAGTAAGCAATGCCTCAGTTTCTTTGCACCTACGTTCTAATTTTTCCAAAGAAGACTGCGCTTTTTCACTCTCTTGTTTTTTGGCCTCTTCCAGGTCAGTCTGCAGGATTGAAAGAGGATGAAGAAACACACAACGAATTTCATAAAATGCAAAAAGCCTTGAAGAAAACAGTCAAATTCACGACAAACAAAATGTGGTTCCTCAAACAACAATCTCACCCTCATCCGTTTCTCTAACTGCAATCTCCAGGTCAGCTCTTCAACTTGCTTCTCTAGCTTGTTCTTGGCTTCTTGAAGTGCCCCAGTTTCTCGAGCAGCCTGTGCAAAACGAATTAATTTTTTTTTTGTTAATTTCATTCAAAGCAATATTTTTTTTTTTACTGTAGCCTCCAAAACAAGAGATCATAGAACAGCTTATACAAAGAAATAAACCACATCTCACCATTTTAAGCTTTCGAAGTTCTCCGCGAGCAATTTTTGATCTCCATGCACATTGGGTAGTGATAGTTGCTTTCTTTAGTTGTCTGTAATGCAGTTGAGCCAAGTATCTACGCCCACAAGTCTATAATAACAAGGAGCATTACCAGATGAGAATGTGACAGAGAAAATAAGAAAATAACTGTTGGGTGGTTATTCATAGAGGACACCAGTCTTATTATGTATATTCTCTGAGTAGCTGAACTTCTAATAGTACTACAATTCTACAGTTTTGATAAAATGTACCTGAATAATTATTGCAGCTTTTGTCTGCCTTCTGAAACATAGTTCATTACGGGCAACCATACCACGCATACCAGCTTGAACAGAAATAGCAGCAGAAAATAGCTCTGTGTAAGCCTTCCTAGCCAGAAACATACGCAAATCTCTTTGGATTTTCGAAGCAGCAGCTTCCCTGCGCATGGCTTCATATACATTTCTAGCGAGATAACCTGAAATAAAGGGAGACAAGCAGGTGAGTTAGTCCAGAAACTAAAAACAAAGAGTTAAAGAAAAACCAATCATTCAGTCTATCTGGCTAAAAAGACATGTTCAGCAGAACATTTAAAATACCTCTGCAAACTGACTGAATTTGTCTAGCAGAATTGCGCAGAAGGATGAAACTCTTTTTAGCAAGATATGACCGAACTTTTCTCTGAATAATGCTCGCTGATCTTCCCAAGACCTCAGTCCTTCGGGTATCCAAGTCTGCCATTTGTCCAGCCCTTAGGAAAATCTTGGTCTTGCCAATCTATAAAATTAAATGTGAATTATCTACTATCCATGTAGCTCATCCCACAAGCAGTAGTGGCAATGCAAAATGTTAGATGATGTCAGTTACCTGATAACCTTCGAGTCCCACTTTCTCCAGAAGCTTCTTGCAAGCAGCAGGGTCATCAGAGCTATTACAAAAGAAATTAGTTTAGAAAATCCTAAGAGAGGGAAACTCTTACTTCTTAAAGGAAATCCTAAGAGAGGGAGTATCTTACTTCTTTACCAACACTTCTGGAGCAAGAATACCAAATCTGGCCAAGAATTCATCAAAATGTTTCCTAGTAGGATAGCCAGCACAACTTATTCTGATTGCTTCCATCACTCCCTGATATCATGAACACAAACAATATCCCTATTTAAGAAATAGATATCTCCATGAGAAACCGAACTACATAATCGACAGAGAATGTCGTTCACACCCCACAACGTAATTGCTGTAAAATGTTTTCGTTTTCAAAGATTCCTGGCTTCAGAAGGTTATTTGGTTTTATGCAACGGATATAGTGGGGCTCCGTGGTGTTGAGAATCTCAAGCAATGATACCAATTGTTGCTGAAAAGAAGCACCAAATGGAATTAAATGACAATTTGTTTTTGATAAAGCATGAAATGTCGAAATTGGAAAGCAAAATCAGACTCACCTTGAAACGGGTACCTATAGATGAGAATTTTGTTTGCTTGGCATCATCAGACATGGGTGGGAACAGACTTGCTACAAAGGAACAACTAGAAGAATTTAACAATGCTTGATGCTCGGCAATAACATAATCTTTGTTCTTGTCCAGGAAAAGTTCCGTCTGATAAGTGACCTGGAACAGTACCCCCAATGGTTAACAACTGAGCGATTACTAAAATATCTTAAAGCTTTTTCAAATTCATGATAGCCAGTGAAAGCATCGGCTTCTCACATCACCAGCATAATGACAAATGGTGAAGTCGCTACGAGCTAATTTTGGCTTGGTAAAACGCTTGTGGTTTTTATATGTCTGATATAGCTTCTGTGCAAAAGTTTCATGTGTTGACCTTGGAAACATGCTGCACGGCAAAAGTCTAACTTCAGCAATGTTGCTCAAAAAGAAAACAAAATTTGAGAAAGGAAACTGAAACTAAGGAATTAACGGGCATAAATCTTAGATTGTGGAATAAAAGAAAGGGTTCAGAACCAGCAGCTTGGGTTTCATACTCACCAAGCTTCATCTAGCAGAGCGATAATACCTCCAGGTTTCTGAAGAAAAAGAACAAAAGAAAGAAGAAAACAAACATGAAGAAAGAGCAATCAATGAAAGGAGATCACAAAAACTGACTGAACAAGATAAACATATTGCCTATAGAAAACCAAGAGAATAAAATGGGATTTAGGAGTATCGTAAAACTTTTATGAGTAAGCTAACAGCTCCATTGAACAGTGAGCATAAATATACAGATAGGTATAATTAGACAGTGACCTTTTCTATTAGGTCTAAAATATCTTGATTGTCCACGAACTCTATATAGCTCCAGTTGATCTCCTCCTTCTTATATTCCTCTTGCTCCATTTTAAAGACATGCTGCACGTAGAGAAGTTACACACCTCAGAACCATGTGCACTGCAGAATGTAGAAAAGGACAATAATCGAAAAGTGAAAGAGCTTGTTAAGATCAAACCTGATTAAAATGCTGCTGAAGTTTTTCATTGGTCAAATTGATGCAAAATTGCTCAAAACTGCAATAAAACTTGCAATTATAAGTATTAGGCCTAACAACAAGAAGCAGCCATGTGTAATTCTATAACAGTTAAACAATAAAGTTAATCTTGCACAGAAATATTTCATCACTAGCATTTATATATTAGTCGGATAACCTCACAGGCTTACAATTTGATATGCAGCATAAAATCTCAACCATCTATGTTAGACACAAGCTCTGTGTGACAATGAAACTGACCAGAGCCATATATTATGGTGAAGTAGCAGAGTTACCTCCATTTTATAAAAGATTTCACCTAACTAATTATGAAAAAACACAAGCATACCACTTAAGCACCTGTTCGTCTTGAAACTCTCGAACCCATAAATATCAAGCACACCAATCAAGTACTTTGAGTCAGGATCTTGACCAATTGAGCTATTTATCTTGTCAACAAGCCTGCAAAGACCATAAAGGATTATAATTGAACAATAATGCCATAAAACCTTCCAAACTTAACTTTTCGAATAAAGAGAAGCAACTATTGAAAACATCCATCAGGGTTAGAATCGAGAAACCTACCAGTCAAACAGCCTAGAGTACATGACTTTAGCCAAAGCATCTCTACTAAGAGTAGCAGCTTCTGGATCAAGGGTTTTTGTGATGGTTTCATCACGAGTTGCCATGATACGCTTGCATAGAGAATCCTCTAGTGCCTTTGCGTCGCAGCTGGAAGGGAAGATGATATGAATAAGGAAACCTACTTCAGTCCACAAAGAGAAGAAAACAAAATAAAACCAACATTTTTTTCCTTTTGAGGCATTTACCTGAGAAGCTCAGCTGCAGTTTTCAGATGAAACAAGGATTTTTCATCTTTGGGAATCGATGAATCAATTTCTTCTCCCTTAGCAAATTCGACATTTCCAAGATGGAGAATGGCCGCCACAACGCTGAAAATCGAATCCTGGACAATATATCAGTAAAGCTGAGAATCCGTTTACAGAGACAATATAGCAGCTTTGGCTAAAGTCTGATTGATGAAGTTCTGTGATGACTACCTGCTCTTCGGTACTGATCCCGACGACATCCATAGCCCGTCTAGTGGCATGATATTCCTCCGCATCATTGATACTATCCAACTGTAGACATTTAGATTGATTGAGATAGTGGTATATCTTTGGTTCACCCAGCTTGAATTTCTGCACATCCTGGAAGATCATTTCAGAAAACAAGATGTGCATTACTATGCCAAACAAGGCTCAGATACTCGACATGTACCAGCAAGTTTTTCGGTGTTAGATACTCCTATGTGAATCATAAAACTTACTTCTTTTGGAGCAGCACAAAGCATGTAGAAACAGTGATAATTTCTTTCAGGATCAGAGACCTGACAAACACGTGACCTTTCCAACAAATAAGTTCTTATGGCCGCTCCAGATATCCTTCCCTTTTCGTCAAACTGAATCTCCACAAACTTACCAAAACGACTACAAAGTAGACAAACAAACAATTGATAAACACTTTGAAAAGATTTCACAAAAAAACTCAACAATATAGATGAAAGAATGCGCAAGAGATATGAGGAAACGATGTTACCTGGAATTATTGTTCCTAACAGTCTTTGCGTTTCCGAATGCTTCTAAAACAGGATTTGACTGAATGAAAGACAATTAAAAAGCTTATAAGAAACATGTCAAAGCAAACAAGGAAGATCAACATTATTTGCATAACTGTGCATATAGCCACTGACTAGTAGCACAACTTTTCTGAAATTGCTCATGAAAAGCAAAGTCAGTCAAAATGAAGATCTGACCATCCTCTGAAATTTAGTTTTTTTTTTCTCTTCTAAACACAGGATTTGATTAAACGAAAATATATATGATGCTCTTTTACCTCCAACACTTTCTGTTCAACACTCCTTCCTTCAGCCGCAGCTCGCCCTCCCATGTAAGCAAGATATCTCATAAGTAACTTTGTGCTTTCAGTTTTACCAGCGCCACTTTCTCCACTAACAAGAATAGATTGACTTACTCCATCATTAATCATCTGTCTGCATTAGCGAAACGAGAAAGCACATATTAAGGATCACCAACAAAAAAAAAACAAAACAAATCTTATATATTTTATCAGTATGTATGAACTACCTATATGCAGCATCTGCGACGGCAAATGGATGTGGACTCAGTTCCCCTAAGGCAGCTCCTTTATACTCAGCCATCATATGGCTACTATAAAGATGGGGAAGTCTTCTAAACGGATTAACAGCAATCAGTATACTTCCTGTATAAGTCTGGAAGTAACTGAAAGCTTTAGTCCACACAGATTTAGAGTACATATATATATTCGACATCACTAGGAAGGACTCACATAAATCTCATTTATATCATATCTTGAATGTAAATTTTGTAGAACTCCAGGTTCATGCAAATAAGCAAGTCTTGTCATATCGTCTACTCCAGATGCTGGCGCCTCCATATCTTTTGGATAGACATTAGAGACTTTTGTAACAACCTGAGTGTTCCAAAAACAAAAATAAAAAATACTGTTTTCCCAAAAGGTTCGTTTGCTTCTTATTACACGAAAAGCACGCATACATGTTTCCCTGAAGTGCATAGAACTTTAAGCTCTTCACCATTAACCTCTACAACTTCACCATCAATCCATGCTTCATCAGGGTCCTCCACCCACACCCACGACCCAACTGCAGGATTGAAGTTAACAGCCTGTACAAAGAAAGAGTGTTAAAGGCTTAGATCTCATTAAGGAATTGTGAGAAAGAACTGTTAACTTCATTTCACTACTTTCACAGTTTACTTCCACAGAGTATTGTCGTTGACATAATGACTAAACAGAACACTGCATGCTTTTGAACCTCAGTTTATATATCTCACAAGATTTTAAACTTACACTGCATCTGCCATTACATAAAATATAGCCAAGTGGATCTAGAATTTGGAGTGGGAAGAACTAAAACCAAGTTGGAGGCTTCAGAGGATTTCATCAACTAAATTCAACATTTCCAGTAATGTAGAGGAGACTTGAAAGTGGTCAAAACGGAGACTTGAAACAGTAAATTGTTAAAGTCGTAGAAAGTGGTAGTCCAGAAGAACAAAGAACTAAAAATTGCTTCTTAGGCTCTCACAAGCTCCGTAATTGTAATCAAAACAACTAAAAAAGAAACTACATTTTGATTGCATTTGAGTTTAGACTATCACACAATCACATGGAATTTTGATCTCCAATCATAACTGGAGGTAATTAAAGTATAGTGGTCATGAACAGTATAGGATATGGAGATTCAAACAAGAATTAGACCAAGGGTCAAACTCAAAACAAGCAGGTCCAAGTTGAAGTCAAGTCTCTATAATCGTATAAGATAATCATCAACATAAGAGAATTCTCAAGTCAGCACAAAGCCANCCCCAAAAAAAAAAAAAAAAAAAGACAACAGCAAAACCAAAAATTTGCCTCAAGTCAAACCTTACAAAACCTCCCAAAATTCTGATTTCCCCAAATTAAACAGGATTTGATCAAAATGAAGCAATCAAAAACACAATGTAATCTTACCATTTCGTTTCGTAGATCAGAGACTTCAGACACGAATTCTGGATCTAGATTGAATCAAACGAGCAGTGAACTTCCCAAATCTACAAAAAACATGGAGCAAAGAACTTCAAGAAACAGAGATTTGATGAAGAAGACGAACCCAGAAAAAAAAAAAGGAAATAAAAAAAAAAGATTCACCAGAAAATTGATCGAGTATCAATGTATTATCAATTGTGTCTTACTTTGTTTTTCTTTTCGTGCTTCCCTCCTCTCTTCCACCTTCTCTGGGATTTGGTCTTAATTTTAATTTACATAACAGCATAATCTTTCAACTAGTTTTCCAAATAATATGTTGACCAAAAAATTGTATTCCAAATAATATGTTGACCAAAAAAAAAAAAAAAAAAAAA
>OVBH01000093.1:0-10325 GCA_900406485.1 Physaria acutifolia | reverse complement strand
GGTATTAAAAAAAAAAAAAAAAAACGGGTCGGGGTGTTTCATCAAGCGATTCTAGATTTTCAAATATATGCTCTGGAAGACCTCCACTAAGATTATTATGACGAAGGTTTAGTACTAAAAGAGTCTGGTTGAGATTTCCCATACAACGAGGGATTGAACCATTAAATTTGTTGTTAGATAAATCGAGAGTCCTTAGAGAACGTATCGAGCATATGAAAGAAGGAATCTTGCCCGTGAAGTTGTTGTTGGAGCCAAGCAAGTGCATCCCCATATATATGTTCTCTCTATCATTCGAGATAGAGGATTGTACAAGTTTCTTCGATGAGCTTTCGAAACCAATGAAAGTGTTGTTGGAAAGATTCACATAGTGCAACTTTGGTAGCGTCCATAACCAGCCAGGAACTTGACCATTGATTTTGTTGTTGGAAATGTCTAGAGTCTGTACGTTTTGAGTTCTTAGAAGCTCCGGAAAATGGTTGATACCGCAACCTGACAAGTTCAAATATCCTAATGAGGGATCTGAAACTGAACTTTTGTTTGTGGCTGAAACATGGTTGCCTGAGAGATCCAAAACACCAAGGCTCTTGAAATATGATAAGAAATCATTCAAGTCAATCGTAGTCGTGGTGTTCAAATGGGATAGGTAAAGCCATTCGAGCGACTTGAGATGCGAGAAGATACTAAAGTCAACTGGGCCTTGGGTGTTCAAATGGGAAAGATCAAGTTCTGTGAGGTTGACTAATTTGGAAATGGATCTCGGGATTGGCCCAATGAAGTTGTTGTAGCCAATATCTAACAACCATAGGTTAGATGGTGAAGATATATTGCCAAACTCATGACAAATGTTGAGTTGGTTATTACTCAAATGAATTTCTCTCAAAGAAGGAATGGTGAAGAGAGAAGAAGGGAGGGTTCCCGTGAAAGCATTTTCACTTGCATCAAAATACTCCAAGTTGGATAGTGAATTGATGCTAATAGGAAGCGCACCATTGAACTGATTGTGGGAGATATCTATTTGGAACAACCTAGTCAAATTCAATAGAACAATGGGAAAATTTCCACCGAGCTTATTGGATTTAACATCTAAGCTAGTCAGCTGGTTTAGATTGCCAAAAGAAGATGGTATTTCACCAACGAGACTGTTCTCCCTAATGGAGAGATCGGTGAGTTGATAAAGGTTTCCAATTGAATACGGAATTTGACCAAAAAATTGATTTTCCCCAAGATCGAGAAAGGTGAGTTGAGTAAGGTTTCCGATTGAAGATGGAATCTGATCACTGAAATGAGTATCAGAAAGGCCGAGAAAGGTGAGATGAAAAAGGTGTCCAATCGAAGATGGAATCCGACCAGTGAAACTATTACCGGAAAGGTAAAGAGATGTGAGTTGAGTAAGGTTTCCAATTGAAGAAGGAATCTGACCCGAAAACTGATTACCAGAAAGGTAGAGAGAGGTGAGATGGGAAAGGGTTCCAATCGAAAACGGTAACTGACCCGAAAACTGATTATAAGAAAGATCGAGAGATGTCAGATGGGAAAGGGTTCCAATCGGTAACTGACCCGAAAAATGATTATAAGAAAGATCGAGAGAGGTGAGATGAAAAAGGTCTCCAATTGAAGATGGAATCTGACCATTAAGATAATTAAATGAAATGTTTTCAATTGAAGAAGGAATCTGACCCGAAAACTGATTATGAGCAAGGTCGAGAGAGGTGAGATGAGAAAGATTATCAATTGAAAAAGGAATCTGACCATTAAGATAATTATATGAAAGGTCTAGAAAATGGAGGTTTTGAAGCCTAAAAAGGCTGCTATTGGAATGAAACCGGCCAAGGAGACGGCTACAACCAAGGTCAAGCTCGATCACTTCCCCAGACTTGGGATTTCACGTGATACCCTCCCACTTACAACAGTCGCTGTTATTCCCCCATGACTCCGTCTTCGGATAACCACCATCTTCACAATCAAGATAAGGCACCGGCTTTCCAATCTCAAACTCGTTTTTGAAATTGAGAAGTGCATCCCTTTGCTCGGGACGACACAAGTGTCTAGTAGGAGCCGCAAGCACTTCCTCAAAACGATAAATGAATAGGAAAATAAAAGAAAGAGTAATTGGAATGATACTCGTTGAGTCCCAGAAGCCTTTCATCCTTCTTAATCACGCTTATTTAATTTTCTTGAATATCAATAATGCAAAAGCAGAGAAAAAAGAAACTGGAAATTGTGATGGTATTAACATGGTTTCATGTCCATCTTTTTATATACATAATAATAGATTCTACTCCACAAAGATAAATCCAACACAGCTTGACTCACTCACTATAACTAGTCTTTCTACCAAGTGTTCTTCACGTTAAAACGCAAAGACTTACAAAAATCTTTACGTTGAATAGTCAATTTCCACACATTTTGGTCTTACTCTAATTACGTACAGGAATCTTCAGAAAATTGTGTGTCCAGCCAAATTAAATGACCGTGAAAAAGGGTTTGAAGGAGAGATCGATATCGTTAAGATGTATGGTGTATCAATTTTGCGCAAAAATCTGAAAAGAATGTTATTTTTTCTAACAGTCTATTATGCATAATTATGACGACAATAGGAAAAGAGAGGTTTTTNGGGTTTTTTTTTTTTTTTTTTTGTTTTAGGTATGAGGAGTGTAAGGCTTTGATATCATGTAGGTTTAGAAATGTATTCTTGTGTTATTGATGATTACAGAGGCCCGATTATATATACGAGTTATTAGAGACTAATTAGAGAAAGACAGTGTCTCTAAATGAGAGAGATCAACGAGAGTGATTGTAGGGAGTAATCATAGGGATTGATTTATATGATTCTCTGTAATACGTTCCTCCGTTGTGCGCTAGAGATTTAATACCAATGTTGCCAGGATAGTGACTCTTCAAGGTCCTTAACCCTTTCGACGTAAAATGTCGCAACACTAAGTAGTTTTGTCATCGTACAATCGTCGTTAATTAACGACAAATTCACGACCTATCTAACTTTTAGTCATTGTAAAGTCATTGTTAATTAAAATAATTATAAAATTAATAATTATTAATTTTTTTTTGTAAATTCAATATAAATAATAAATAATTATTAAAAATATATAATTTCAAATTAAATATATTATAAAATTATAGAATTGTTTTTACAAAACTAACATTAAAATCTAGATATCAACGTTAATATCATAATTGAAACTGTCAAGATCATCTAGATCAACTTCCAAATTTAATCCGGACTCCCGTTGTCCGGTTGACGAGTTTGGTTGAACTTCAGTTGTCGCCGGTACTGGTCTTATTGTAGAAGCTCGTGCTTGTCTTCAACGCTTTTCCTGCAAAGCGGCTGCTATCTCAGGGTTGCCAGTGGAAGCAGTATGAACATTTAAGCTGGTACTTATTTTTAAGTGAATACGTGATTGCAAGTGTTTCGATTTCAAACATGAGACAAAAACAAGTTCGATATTTTAATGTTCCCAATATACAAGGGGTAATGGACCTACCAGATTACCACTTCTTTTTAATATAAACTTAGAAATTATAAACCTTTTTTACAAAACAAAACTACAAATACCCTTATAGAGGGACCATTTTATCCTATATATACCTTACCAAAAGACATTAACTCTTAAAAAAAACACCCCNCCCCCCCCCCCCCCAAAAAAAAAGAGTAGCTCTTACCTCTTAAAACTAACTCCTTCATATCCTATATCTGTTATTCCTCTCGGCAGCAACAGCAAGAAGCCTTGAGACACCTTGTGTCCACATTTCATACTCTCTCTGGCTCTTACACTCAAATTCTACAATCCCTCGCGGAACCGTCTTTAACCCGAAGTATCTCAAATCCTCTCCTCCTTCTAGCAAATGGCGGCCTGGCCAAGCCGGAACGTTTTTGATCACATCAATCACAACATCTGAAGTAATATCAGAGAAGAAAAAAGATTAGAAAAATAAGGAGAATGTAACATAGAGTCTTGATATTCACATTCAAAAGAAAGACAAAAAGTTAAAGATGGAGTCTCCTTTATGATCCTTTGATCACTTTAGTCCCAAAACCCTTTTGCTTTTCTTTATTCTTTTCTTCTCAAATCCCCAAATTCAAACTAGACCCACATCAAAGTCTTGAATTCTCATATTATTGATAGTATTAATATATAGTGACAAAGCTAAAGCTTTCACCTTTAGTTATGTCTCATTCGTACTATGAGAATATCAAACAAATTCTTTTTCTTTGAACTAATTAGAATTTTGTGAGAACAAGAAGTTTCGTCTTTTGGTTATCGAAAATTTTAATGTATAAGGAAGGACAAATATCTCTTACTTTTTTTCTTCTTTGTGAAGGTCCCTCCAACATGCCTGCTCTTCATCTTCAACATAACCTTCATGTTCAATAACCAAATCAAAACTATAAGAGTGATGCCAATAAACGGTTTAATCAGAGACTAAAGCAGATCAAATGACTCTTTATTCAAGTAATTTTTTTCTGTATCCTTAGTTTTTCTTCTTTTCTTGGTCTCTGAAATCTCTTTTTCATGTTTTTTTCTTTGTATTCTTTTAACAAGATCACACTCATGTGGGTGACTTAAAAAGAGATTGGCCAATAATGTATCTCTCTCTTTAATCTTTTTCACCTCTATTCAAAGTTCATCAGATCATTGATATCATATTGCTCAAGAAAGTGATCGAAGAAACTCGAGAGTCGAGACAAAAGATAAGAAAGTAATCTTACTTGATTTAGCCTGTTTATGTAAACTGAAACTATCTTCCAATGAAGATCACCTGCCAAAACCATGACATTAGTTAAAAACAATGATCCAGGAAACAAACTCTATCTGAAAACCAAAACAAGATTAGCGTTTTTACCTTTTCGGGTGCGTTTGAGGAGTTGGCAACCTCGAGCAAGCCATTCTCTATTGCAATGTCCCAAGAAATTATCCTCAACTAGAAATTCGCCACTGTGACTGCTGCTCGAGCTGCCATTGCTACCGTTACCATTACTATTAACATTGCTACAACCTCCGGGATTGATTGCTTTATCCATTGGAATAACTGATGCAATGTTCCACACCTCTTTCATCGCCCTCGCCTTCAATGTAGCCACTCCTCTTAACGCTGCATCAGTAACAAAACATTAAAACATGTTCACACTAGAAACATATTTCAATTTCTGAATCAAACTCTAACAATGCGCGAAAATGTTCATCAAATTCGAAACTTTACCGAAACCGTTATAAAGTCATCTTAGAAACTAATAACAAATTAAAAATTACAAAGTACCTGTGGCTGCTCCAGCGGTTAATGTCATGATATCTCCAGCTGATCGAACATTAACAGCAGAGCTAACAACAGAAGCTAAATGATCCCTCTCAGCTCCCATAACTTCTGCAGCTTCCACACATTGAGCAGCTACAAGTGTTGCAGCAGAAGCCACTGCCATATCCGTTTTAGCCATATTCTCATCTTTTCCAGAACTCGACGAAGCTGCGGTTGCAGCCGCGATTGCAGCCACCGCGGCTGCAACACCAGCGACAGAGACAGCCGCGTGAATCTGAGCATTGTGAGCTCTCGTCTCTTCCTTCTTTTTCTCCCTCCGGTCTTTTATCCACCGTCCAACCGTCTTGGACTGTGTAGTTGTTGCAGTTATTGGTCCTGGAGTTGTTACCGTTGAACGGTATTGAGAATTGAAGTTGTTTGATCGACAAAACTGCTACATAGACATTTAAACCAAAAATTTGTAACAAAATCAGATTAAGTCCAAATTGGTTATTTTTTTTTTTGTCACGAAACTTTTAAATTAGATAGATGTTCTCAAGACTCCCCAAGGGGAGGAGATACATAAGCAAGGCTAGCCTTAGCCAAAGAGTCCGCCACTAAATTGTTTGCTCGGGGAATAAAACTAAAAGTAATAGAGGTAAAAGAAAGAGATAGAGCACGGATATCGTCTAGGATACTTTGAATTTCAATGGTATCTCCATCTCTATTCAAAGCAGTGACGAGACGTTGACAATCCGTGAAGCAAGCCAGGGAGGTGAGTCCAATATCCTTGGCCTCCAAGAGTGCTGATTGAAGTGCAAGTGCTTCAGCTGCAAAGGCTGAGGGCACATGATCTTTCGATGCAGATCCTTGTGTAATAGAAATTCCATCCGGGGATTGAAAGCTCCATCCGAAACCCCCACGCTTAGACTCAGTCAACCAAGCTGCATCACTAAAACATTTAACCTTGTCAAGATGCAGAGTAGGCTGAGGTGAGGTTGTTGCGGCTTTATTTGGGGGGGGGAGTTTGTCTATCGCCTTCTGCCATTGTTGAGCCTCTGCCGAGATCTTGAGTGCTGTCTCTGCGGGTGTGTAAGTAAAGTCGTCAAACACCAGCTTGTTGCGTGCTTTCCATAACATCCATATTGTCCATGGTAACAGAGGAGATGTTGTTACTCCAGCTGGTGGTAAGTTCACCATCCGTTTGGCTTCTAACAGTAGTTGTTTTACCGAGGATATGCTAGTAGGAGAGGGCTTGTAAAGAGATGGGATAAGAGACCAAACCTGCACCGCAAACGGACAGGAAAGGAATATGTGCAGAGAGTCCTCTGTTGCGCCACATCTCTTACATTTAAGCTCTGCTTCAATTCCCCTAATAGCAAGGGCAGAGCCGACTGGGAGTGCGTTATGAATCGCTTTCCACAGAAAAAGCTTCAGCTTTGGTGGCATTTTTTGTTTCCATAAGTCTCGTGTCCATTGGAATTCTGAATTTTCGGGAATAATGACAGATGACTTGGCTAGGTTGTACCCTGACTTGGTTGTGTAGATACCGTTTGTGGCAGGGAGCCACCGAAGCCTATCCATCCTAGTAGACGAACTGAGATGGATCTGTCGTATGTCCGCCTCATGATGAGGTAAGTGGTGTCTGATAGCAGTGATGTTCCAATCCTTAGAATAAGGTAATATAAGGTCGCTAACCCTAAGATCAAGGTTTGATGAGTTTGCAGGTCCCGTAGGGAATTTTGGGGATGTCATGGATAACCAGGGAGAGTCCCAGACAGAAACTTTGGTTCCTTCTCCGATTGTTCAGCCAAGCCCAAGTCGGAGAATCTTTAGCCCTGCTCGTATTCCTTGCCAGCCGTGGGATGCTGAGGCAGAAGGTTTGGAGTTTAGGAGCGTAGTGTTATGGCAATATTTTCCTAGAAGTACCTGAGCGAGCAGGGAAGTTGGTTGATCAAGGAGCCGCCATGCTAATTTAGCAAGTAAAGCATCATTAAAAGTTTCAATCTCCTTGAAACCGAGGCCACCATCTCTTTTGGGGAGGGTAAGTTTTTTCCAAGATATCCATGCCATTTTCTTTTTCTCCGGCTTATCATCCCACCAAAAACGGGTGAGAGTAGATTGGATTCGTTTGCATAGAGAAAGGGGTAACTTAAAACAAGACATGGCGTAGGATGGCATCGCCTCAAGCACGGCTTTTAGTAACACTTGTTTCCCGGCACTAGATAAGAATTTTGTAGACCAACTTACAGCTTTTTGGCGGATTTTGTCAACTATGCCGGTGAAAATGTCTTTCTTCTTTCTCCCAAAATGTTCGGGGAGACCGAGATACTTCCCCATTCTTCCTTCATTCTCGATTCCTAGAGTTTGCTTCACTCTAGCCTTTATTTTGGGGCTGGCTTTAACTGAGAAGGTGAGACCGGATTTAGCTACATTAATGCGTTGTCCCGAAGCCTCCTCGTATCGCTTTAGAATCCGAGCTAAAGCTAAGCAACTCTCTTTATCAGTTTTAGTGAAAAACATCGTATCATCGGCAAATAATAAGTGATTGATTGCCGGACTTGCTCGAGCTACCTTCAAACCTAGAAGTTGACCTGATTCTTGTGCCTTGGAGCAAAGACCCGAGAGAACCTCGGTACAAAGGATGAAGAGGTAAGGCGAAAGAGGATCACCTTGGCGGAGTCCTCTTGAGGGTATGACCTTTCCTTGTGGGGTGTCATTGATAAGGAAGGAGTAGGATACTGTGGACACACACTCCATGATCCAAGAGATCCATATGTCATGGAAACCCAGCTGTTTTAAGACCGAGAGAAGAAAGTCCCATTCAATGCGATCGTACGCTTTGCTCATATCCGTTTTAACAGCCATTGAACATTTCTTCTTTGCTTTTGAGAGGCGGAGGCAGTGTAGTATCTCATGAGTGATCATGACGTTATCCGTGATGGCTCTATTAGGGACAAAGGCTGATTGAAAAGGGGATATGAGCTCTGCAAGAAGTGGCTGAAGTCTCTTAGTAAGCACTTTTGCAATGATTTTATAATGAGTGGAGCAGAGAGCTATGGGTCTATATTCAGCCACTGTTTTTGGGGATGGTCCCTTTGGAATGAGGCGAATGTGAGTTTCATTGTGACCAGGATATAGGACTCCACTGACGAAAAAAGACCGAATTTCTCGGTAAACATCATCTTCAATGATGTTCCAGTAGGATTGGTAAAACCCTGCGGAGAAGCCGTCTGGTCCTGGGGCTTTCCCGGGATTGATTGAAAAAACTGCACAGCGGATCTCTTCCTTGTCTGGAATAGCAGTAAGTCTTTCATTCATCTGATGTGTGATCTTAGGGGATAATACTTCTTCCACCACTTGTGAGTTGCACTGATTCTCAGAGGTAAAGAGATTTTGATAAAACCTTGCAATGGTGATTGCTATTTGGTGTTCCTCATGTACAGCCACTCCTTGTTCATCCTCTATGGTAGACAGATTGTTCCTTGCTTTCCTAGTACGAGTAACAGCATGGAAAAAACTGCTATTGCGATCTCCCTGTTGGAGCCACAGGACACGGCTGCGTTGTCTCCAGAACAGCTCGTCTTCCTTGTATAATTGCTGGAGAGTCGATGTTAATGAGGTAATTCGTTCCTGGTTAGGTTGAGATGCAGACAGGGCTTTTTCTAGGGCATTTTGAGTTTCTTTCATGGTTTGTGCTTTTTCCAGAGCTTGTGCTTTTGTCCATGCTATGATGCTCTTTCTGCACCGGCTCAGTTTGGTTGAACACATCTCAATTTCTTTTGGTATCCAGGCTTCCTCTATAACAGATCTGATTTCTTCTATTTCCTGAAGCCTTCTGTCAAATCGAAAGAGTCCTCTGTTTTTACGTTTTGTAATATCAAAGTATGTGAGTAGAGGGCGGTGGTCGGATCCTTCGAACCGTAAGTAACGGCATCGACCAGACGGGAAAGCTTCCGTCCAAGCACAATTGGCAAGAGCTCTGTCAAGACGTTCTTGAATGAAATGCGTGTGTCGCATACCTCTCCATGAAAGCATGTTTCCAGAGTGTTGTACATTCCATAATCCGTTTATTGAAGTAAAGCTTCTGAAGTTGATCATGGAGCCTTCACTCCTCTGAGGCCCACCTTGTTTTTCCGAGGCCTCTAAGATATCATTGAAATCCCCAGATAATAACCATGCTGAGTTCCTGGATGCACCAAGTACAGAAATCTGATCCCATAAAGCTGCTCGATTTTCAACTTGTGGTGCTCCATAGACAAAGGTAACATAAGTTACAATTTGTTTAAAACACACTTTGGTGTCAATAAAATTAGCACAGAAGCTGAGAACATCAATGGTTACATCATCTTGCCAAAATAAAGCCAATCCTCCACTAAGGCCATTGGGAGGCACAATAAAATGGTTATTAAGACTCAGGTTCTTGAAGACATGGAGAACCACCGCTTCCTGATTTTTGGTCTCCATGAGAAACATAATATTAGGGGAAAAGTCTAGGCTTAACTCCCTAAGACGATGAACTGTCAAGTCGTTTCTAATCCCTTGACAGTTCCAGCACAAAGCGACTAAGGAAGAGGACTTAGTGGATTTTGAAAATCCACTTGGTCCTTGGGGTTTTGGTTGCTTGGAACCTTGGCAGGAGGTGGAGCCTGGTCTGGTTTTTTTAATTGCTGCTTCTCCATTGCTAGCTTTTTGCGTGCTGGTGCCTTAGGTCTTGTGGAGTGTCGCATCTTGGAGCTAGCGGCTTGGACTGGGCTGCAAGGAACCCTCTGTTTTCCTGGGGCACGGGATAGCTTTTTCTTTGTAGCAGTTTTGCCTTTTGGTGGTTGAGAAGGAATGGTGATAGTCACTTGTTCCATAGCAGCCTCAAGATGAGATGTAATGGTTCCCAGATCCTCCACAGTAGGTGGTAATTTTTCAGTTGGTGATGGCAGAGAGAGCCTCTGACTTGCAGGAAGCCGGGTCTGAGCATGAGATGGGCCTGGAGCGTCAAGTTTTGAGAAGCTCTGGGCCAGGGCATCTTGGCTAGCATCATGATAGACTCGGAAAGCTTCTCAGGTTTCACCTAGTAAGAA
>OVBH01000092.1:0-10345 GCA_900406485.1 Physaria acutifolia | reverse complement strand
CTGTTGTTTTCTTGTGTTCGATTTGACGAATTTTGGTGGAAGAAGCCCTAGGAGAGAGAAACTATTGTTTTGTGATTGCCCAATTTTAATTTTTTTGTGCCCTAATTTCTCCTTTTGCGTTTTCATACGTCCCAATTTCAAGGTACTCTTTGCTCACGCTTCCTACGAAACCCTAACCTTAGCTCCTTGCTTTTGGGAACTCTTAAGTTTCTGTCTTTGGGGTTAAGGGGTCTTCTCATGCTGCTCGCAAAATTTTTGAATTGAATGTTGCAAATTCTTCTCTGTAATTCTTTGTTTCTAAAATGTGCTCATTTTATAGGTCAGCTGATTATTTCAAGTTTGGTTCCTTTCTGTTTAATACTGAGCTTCTGGCTTATAATTCAATACTTGTAAAATCTGTCTCCCCTTGCTATTTCTATTTCTAGCTGTTAATTGGCTTTATAATCTATAGCTATATGGTGTGGCTTTGACATTCTGTGAAAATATATATATTTGGAGCATTGTGTGATCATGGGCATATGCTTACGTTTTAGGATCCGTTCTTATTTTCAGCTCAATCTTTAGACTTTAATCTTCTGCAGTATAGTTGTTAAGAATGTTGTAAATACTGAAACACTTCTTGGCTTTGTGATCATTTCTATTTCTAGTTAGAGTTTGAATTTAATGGGGCAGCCCAAGTGGTGATGCATGGAAGTGTTTCAGGATATCTTCTAGTAAATGCCGAGGTTGATTCCATGGGGGGAGTCATTGATAGTGGAGGTGGTCTTGGTGTCAACTCATCTCCGCGCAGAGCAGCAATTGAGAAGGCTCAAGCGGAACTAATGTATATTGCCGATTGCCACATATTTGATGCTTTACGTTTTCTTTAGCTCCTATTCATTTCTTGTTTTAACAGGCAGGAGTATGATGTCCGTGAGGAAAGGAGGAGAGAGTTGGAGTTTCTGGAGAAAGTATGAAAACTTATTCCCCTTTTCTGTTTCTTTTCAGAGGTTATATAACATGTCCTTACAATTCTTTCTACTTTAGGGTGGAAATCCCTTGGATTTCAAGTTTGGGGATGCAACTTCACATAGCGTTCAATCTACATTACTCACAGATAAGCGAGCAGATCATTTTGTAAAGAGGTATTTTTCTTGTTTCTTGTATTTTTTTCCTGTTAGATCTCAGTATATATTCATGATTTTGGATCAACTCATGGTTCTTTCCCATTTTCACCACAGTGAAGTCAAGGATAGTTTTCCCCAGACTGCCTCGCAACATGGGGATTCTGTGGAGAGTAGTGGTAGACCTGGAGTTTCTACAGTTTCTGAACCCAATACAGCTGATGATCTTTTACTGTTTGATGCTGAAAATAAGTCACTTGAAGGAGAAAGAAATTCAAAATATCCTAATAAGAGAAGTAGAACGTCTGAATCGGAACGGTCTTTCAAAGCAAACAATTTCCAGAATACTAAGGAAACAGAAGATTCTGCCATTTTTCGTCCATATGCTCGTAGAAACAGGTCAAAAATAAATCGTGATCCAGCTCGGTCAAGTTCTACAGAGTTAGTACAGAGTCGTGCTGGTCTTGCCACGCCACTCTCAATTCGCGGAGAATCTGTTGATGTAAAGGTTTCTGATCCTGAATCAGGCAATCATAATAATACACGTGCATCTTCAGTATCCTGTCCAACCTCTGCAACATCCAATACTAATATTATTTTTAAAAAAGTCGTCCCGAGCAACTTGTTAGAGACAGAGGATGATGGACTGGTTGTACGAGAAAGCACTGCTAGAACAAAAAACAGTCCAGAGAGAGAGAAATTAGATACTGTTGACGGAAAAAACAATGCAGATATTGGTTCCCGAGAGACTGGTCTGACTGGGGTGAAAGCACTTACTCTCTCTTCTAGTACAGTAGCTGATTCTGTCAGTGCTGTAATGACAGGTAGCCAGGAAACTAACTCCACCCAAGTGAATGGCCTTAGGGATCCCCTGGGAGAGAAAAAACCCTTGAAAGATAGTGCAGCTGTAGGGGGGAAAGGGTTAGATCAAGAGTCCTTTCATGCTAATGACGTTGAAGTAGATGTAGATACTAAAATAGATCTCCATAGGGAGGAAAAATCTGATACTAACAGAATTTCTATTCAGAGTGCTTCAAGAGTGGAGGGGATACCGAATCAAACAGTTGGAGAAATAGTGAATATAAAGATTGAGGATGAAGTTGGTGGCTCTACCATCATTAATAGTGAGAAAAATTCTGGGCATCACAGCCAAACACAATCATTCAAAATCGAAAATCTAGACCAGAGAAGTACAGTTGAGCAGTATAATGAAAAGCAGTGTTCTGAAACTGAGAGGAAACAACATAATGATTCAGTTATACTGCAAAGTGACATGAAAGTTGCCATTGTACTGGCTGATAATTCCGACAGTTCTTTGTGCCCTAGAAAATCTCAGACAGCTGCAGAAACTAGTACTTGCATTACAGCATTAAAACATCAGCCTAGTTTAGACGGTTGCTCAAGAACGATAGATACTTTGAAGGAGGAATCTATCCTTGAGGAAGCCAAGATTATAAAGGTTCTCTTTTTCTACTTGGCTTGTTAATTTAACCAATCAAGCTTTGGAAATAGTTCTAGTGACTTTTTTGTTCATAGTCTTTAATGCCTGACATACTATGTGACAGGCAAAGAGAAAGAACATTGCCGAGTTATCTTTTGTTACCATACCAGTGGAGATTCGTATGAGATCTCAATGGGACTTCGTTCTTGAAGAAATGGCATGGCTGGCAAATGATTTTGCACAGGTCTGGTTTAGTTGATCAGCTTTCAGATCTCATTTTATCTACTTATGGATTGTTACACTGGTTATTAACTTATTACTAAGAGCGTATGGTGATTCCTCTATGAATGGTGTCAGCCTTTCTGTTACCGGAACACTTTTCACCAAGTCAACATTTTATTGCATTACTGCTTAACCTCACTTTTACTTTTCAAATTCTAGGAGCGTCTGTGGAAGATGACTGCTGCCATGCAGATTTCCCATCGAGCTGCGTTTGCCTCTCAGTTGAAATTTGAGGAGCGAATTCAGCACAAAAACCTTAAGAGCTTAGCTTCAACATTAGCTAATTCTGTCTTGCAGTTCTGGAGTTCCGTGGAGGTTCCTAGGGAGCTTGAGAAAACAAGCTCGGGAACTGATAAGGTATATGAATGCCTCAGATATCTATCTCGAATGGGTTTTGATGGCAATGATAGTCATATTTCGGCCTTTATTTTCAATCGACGTGCGCGCACACACATACATATTTATATAGTGTTGGAACCATATTTCTAAGTTGTGATTGTACAGTAATCTTAGCACACAATTCTATTATCTTTCCTCTATGACTGTGACGGAGATTCACTCTGACAGTTTTGAACTTTGAAGTTGTCTTGTATCCAAGTCTAAGAGCTTTCTCTGGTTTTGTTGCTCTTTTGATATATTCTTGATAATTCCTCTTTGATATATAGCCAAATAATGCTGTTATCATATGCAGGAGACGAGCAATGAATTGAAGTGTGATAGTGGCAGAAAATGTTCAGCGTCTGCTGTCACAGAATATGCACGCAGATTTTTGAAGTTTGTCAAAGGTTCTACCACCCATCTTCAAGCAGCAGCACCATTATCACCTTACAATATGTGTGACCCTTGCATATTGGAGACATCTTGGGATGATCAGCTTACAGAAGTATGAAACTATTCATTTGGTCTTTCTGCAGCCTTTCAATACTAGTGTTGTGACTCTATAACGTTGCAAGCTGAGGTTTTTATTGTACAGGAAAGCTTATTTTATTCAGTTCCATCTGGTGCAATGGAGGCCTACCGAACGTCCATTGAATCTCATCTTCTCTTGTGTGAGGTATGTGAGAGTATTTAGTGCACACAGATGCATGAAAATATGATTTCTTAAGCTACTTAAAAGAATTTTCGTACCAGAAATCCGGGAGTAGCATGCAAGAGGAGGTTGAGACATCAGCCTCTGATGCCGCAGAAGGTATGCAGACATATTTGGTTCAGCTGCACATTCTGGATAGATGTTTATAAATATTCATTTTTATCTATAGATACAAAGTACAGTGGTTACTATGAGGATGAAGAAGAAACAAGTACCTATTATCTGCCTCGAGCTCTTGAACGTAGCAAATCATTTAAGTTAACCCACAAAAAAAAGAAGAATTCGAGGAAGTATCATTCTGCCCGGTCATATAATATTGGGGCTGATTTACCATACGGTAGCTGCCCTAGTGGCTCCAATGCATTGATGGGCAGAAGGCCTGCCAGTAATCTCGATGTTAGTTCAGTTCCATTGAAGCGCATGCGCACTGCTTCCAGGCAGAGGGTTGTGAGTTCTTTTGGCTGTGGCACCATTGGAAGTGTACCTGTTCCCTCAAAGACAGATGCCTCTAGTGGAGATACTAGTTCTTTTCAGGACGAGAGAAGTAGTTTGAATGGTGGTTCTGCTGTTCAAAAAGGCATGGAGGTTGAATCCAGTGGCACTTTTGAGACGCAGCTGCCATATGACATGGCTGAAACGTCTGGAAAACCTAAAAAGAAGAAGGTTCATCTGGTTTGCATAATGTTTCAACATATATCTGGCTTGGTTTTGGAAAAATGTTGTTATTACTTCTGGCGTTGCATGATAATATGAATTTTACATTGGCAGGAATTTGCATATGAACCAGCCTGGCGTCATGATTCAATGGTCCATGGTGAACAGGTAATATTGCTGGTAAAAGATCTTGAAATTCTGTGTAAAGAAACTTATAAGTAAAGCGTCGTAGAAGTTTGTTTAACGATGTGTGATTCTCTTTTATTGAAATGACAAATGTTCTATATACGTTGGGGTTGTTTGACACCTGCTAGAGTCAGCTGCTCTTGGAATTAAAATACTAGGCATCTCTTCTTGTTTCCTTTCTTAATCTCCTAGTGGTGTTCATTAACAGTAATATTAGTTGAAACAGGAAGATTTATCCAAGTTTTATGCTAGTAGTTTTACTGTATACTCTGTAGACTTCCCGGAGAGAATCCTAATGCTTCCTTATTTTAGCAGGACCACTGGAAGAAGCGACAGGAGAATCATTTCAATACGAATGGTATCATTCAATTATCTGCTTTTAACTTTTTGTGCATGGCTGCACGAGTTCTTTAGCAGTCAAGTCCAACCAGGGATAACTAAGCTTCACATCAGTTTTATGAACGGACTAATTGTGTAACTAGAATATCATTACTTTAGGAGTAATCATCATTGAACAATATCGTTTACACCAAAATAAAACTACATAATGCTTATCATGATTAAACCCCAAAGTTAATGTTTAGATATTGTATCAATTCAACTGTTTTTGAACATTACGTGGCTCCAATGTTATATTGGCATACTCCTATTTAGTGATCATTCTTTTTTTATATCTCAGTGACGTTTTTATCTGTATTTGTAAGGTCTGTATGGTCCACACAGTTTAAAGAAGCAAAAGACTGCCAAGCAAACAGTTGAGAATAATTTCGACAGTACTATTCCTTCCCCAGCAGTGTCTCAGATGAGCAATATGTCAAACCCCAACAGATTTATTAAATTTATTGGACTTCGGGACAGGGGCAGAAAAATAAAAGGCTTGAAGGTACATACACTGGTGACTTGATCATTCCTTTACCATCTTGTTTGTTTTATTTATGCCTTAAAATTAGAAACTTTATTTAAGCAGATTTCTTCTGGTCAACAAGGATCTGAAAATCCATGGTCACAATTTGAAGATCAGGTTTTTATTTGTTCTCTCTGCTTAACACACACACACACCTATATATGTATTTATTGCATTGTGAATATTTGAATTACGGTTTCCACCATTTAGGCGCTTGTTGTCCTGGTGCATGACATGGGTCCTAACTGGGAGCTCATTAGTGATGCTATGAACAGCATTCTTAAAATTAAGGTAAGAGTCTGCTGTTCTGAAGTTTCTTAAGACCTTACAATGCTGAATAATTTCCGAAATAGCGTGCTTCAATTCTTGTGAATGACTGCGCTTGATTTGTTGTGTAACTTACTTTATTACATGGAAGACATTGGGCTGGGATATATTGTTTCACTTATCCATTGTGCTAGAAATGCTGTTTGAGTATTGATTTTCTGTTTTTTGATCCCCTCATACAGTGTATATATCGCAAACCAAGTGAGTGCAAGGAGCAGCATAAGAAACTAATGGATAGAAGTAGTGGTGATGGGGGCGATAGTGCTGAGGACTCGGAAAATTCTCAGTCTTATCCATCCACTTTACCTGGCATCCCGAAGGTTTCAATTTTCCATGCGGCACCTTATGAAAGCACCTTATGTGTTTAGTTTAATCCGTGGTTTTCCTGAATTGTTTGTTATATTAAGGGAAGTGCGAGACAGTTGTTTCAGAGTCTTCAAGGGCCGGTGGAAGAAAGTATACTGAAGTCCCACTTTGAGAAGATTTGTTCTATTGGGAAGACGTTCCATCATAAAAGGATACAGGTATGTCAACCCACTGGTTACCTTTTTCAGGCTTGTCATAGAAAACTAGTACATACCACCCTTGTATTATTCTACTTGTAATTTCACCTATTACCTGACGACGATCGTAGTAGCTCCTCCTGTAAACCAGTGTGCAAGTAGATGCTGTTGTGAGTGCTGTGGATAAAACTATATTCTTGGAGTACTTTGCTGAAAGAAATTTGATGGGGGTTTATAGAATTATGTAAAAAATTAATTGTCTAAGAGTGCCAGCAGTGCTCTTTTGGTTTCTGGAACCCCAAATTCACCTCGCAAGTGTTTTCCATGGAGTAGCTAAACTTGTTTAGCTCTCTATTTTGGACATCCAGCACATTGTGAAAGGCATCTGTTGCTCTTGCTTTTTCTTAGTTTGCAGAATCTATGCTGAGAAAAGCATGAGTCGCGTCACTTTTATTTGACATAACAGTCTGACCATGTACTCATATATGTATTTAGGACCATGCAGAATCTGTATATTGAAACTCTACAAGAACTAATTCTGTTTCTCCTTGCTACTTCTGTATGTTTGCTGCCGCTTCATTTAATTTCAAGAATGATGGTCGAGATCCGAAGCAAATAGTACCAGTTCACAATTCTCAAGTTATGGCTCTTTCTAGTGTATTCCCAAATAATCTGAGTGGAACTGTCCTGACGTAAGTGTTGGTGTTTCTTACGATTTATGTATCTCCTGATTGCTACCATTTCATATATCTAATATACTGCTTACCCTCTGGATGAAGGCCCCTCGATCTCTGTGATGGATCATCTTCAGATCAAGATCTGTTTTCGCTTGAACCATTGTTGAGCCAGGGAACACCAGTCCTTCCTGCATCTGAAGCAAATCCTTCAATACCTGGATCATCTGATGTAGTCCATGGCAACATGTCAACCATATCTGGCCCAACAAGTGTTTCCTCAAGGTAAATACTGTTCATTTGCACATCTCAGCTTGATTCACAGGTTTAATCTTCTTTTTGTAGCTGATTTTTTTTTCCCCTTTCTGGGATATAGATTCAATCTTCCTAGAGGATCTTTGCCACTAGATGAACAACATCGAATCCAAAAAGTCAATCAGATGTTATCTGGTAGGAAGTTGCAGCAGCCTTCTTTAACCACTCCTGGAGCAGTCTCAGGACCTGATCTTGGGCATTCCCTGCCCGGTGGAAATGCTACAAGTGTAAATGGAACCAATAGGAGCACACCATTGTCAAGGCCTGGTTTTCAAGGAGTGAGCTCATTAGCAGTGCCAACCAGTGGCAGCATCCTTTCCTCTGGCATGGGAGGAATTTCAAATTCTGGAAACATTAGCGCTCTAGGGAGTGCTTCTCAAGGAAACTCCACATTGAGGCCTCGTGGAGCTATGCAGCATATGATGAGGGTAAGCTATTTTTCCCCCTTGTGATTTTAGATGAATTTGTCTAGTAAATATATACCTGCCTACTTGTTTAAGTTTTGGAGGTTCAACTTCTGATATGCTTGAGTTCCAGATGCAGACTGTCAAAGGGAATGGTCAGGGGACTTCGGCTTTGAGTTCTGGACTTAGCAACCAAACAACTCCCCCCGGCCAGGCCCACCCAGGCCATCAACATCAGTTGTCGCAAGAGTCGCACGTTCTTGGCAACCCACATAAGACTCATCTCCAGAATGCTAATCATGCAACTGGGACACAGCAGCAAGCATATGCTATCCGTCAAAGACAAATGCACCAGCGCTTTTTGCTGCAGCAGAAGCAGCAGCAACAGTTTCCAGCATCTGGTGCCAGTATGCCAAATGTACAATCACAACGTCAAGTTCCTCCTGTATCTTCTTCTCCACAAAGCAATCCCCAAACGCAACAGCTTGTTTCATCTCAGCCATTATCGATGCCTCTGTCATCAACCTCTACTAATATGACAGCAATTGCACAGCAGCGCCCTCAAAAACTGCAGTTGCCAATTCCTGGTTTGGCTAAGAATCCTCTGTCTACTGCTTCTGGAGTAAACAATCAAACTGGAAAACAGCGGCAGAGACAACTCCAGCAGCAATCTGGAAGACAACATCCACAACAACAAACTCAAGGTCAGCAGCAGAATAGACTCTTGAAAGGAATGGGAGGAGGAAACATTAAGCATCAGAGCATATCTGTTGATCCCTCGCAGTTGAGTGGTTCTACTATGACCCAGGGAATACAGGTTACTGAGAAGGGAGAGGCAACAGTTCAAGCTGTGCCTGGTCAGCTGTCTAAGCCAGTGACTACTGTGAGTTTGTATCCACAATCTAAACCACTGAATTCTCCACAGTGTTCAAGTAATCCGCGACAGCAGCAGAAAACATTTTATGGTGCTCCTTCTCAATTGTCCCAACATCAACAGCGGCATTTACATTCAGTTGATAGTATTCAAGTCGAGAAATCAGCAGAAGTACTAGGTAACATCTTGTCCACCTCTAGTACGTCTGTCATACCAGCAGTCGCACAACCAAACCACCAACGTTTGCTGCTACACCAAAATCAGGGTAATCAAGTGCAAGCAACATCTCATAGAACCGTTCATCAGAATCATGACTCTTCAAAGAAGTCTCAGGCTGAACATTCCCCACGCAATCCAGAGTCTGTCACCAATACCACCCAAATGGCTAGTATGGGTGCAACAAAGGGTCTGCCTCAGGCTGATATTAATTCGGTAAGCATAGCTGCAGTTACTTCTGCTGCTGTCGATTCTTCTCCAAAAGAACTGGACTTACCATCATTTGACTCTGAGCAGAATGGTGTTGTTAAAAAGAGCAGTTCTATTAATAATTCAACTGGGAGCGATCCTAAAACAAAAATAGTGCAAGGATCAGACCTTTCACCTGATGGCTTACCTGGTAATGTCCATAAGGGTGGGACAGAGAGACAACAGCAAAAACAATCTCCACCTTTAGAACAAAGGCAACAGCAGTTGTCAGAACAGCTGCTTGTACAAAATCGGAAACATATTCCTTCTGAACAGCAACAACAGCCTTATCTAAAGACGATGGAATTGGAAACAGTCCACGAAAAGATATCTTCGAGGCCTCCTGATACAAAGGTGGACTAAGAGGGGAAAGAGATGAACCTAGAAAGCTTGAGCTGTGGTAGTTCCTGCAAGGGTTATGATTGCCTAACTGACAACTCCATACAGGTTCCAACTGGTCACAAATCCTCTGCCATATTCTGTCCTCTTTAATCTTGCATTGACCTCAGTCTTAAAATAAATGTTGGCCAAGAGAAACCAACTCATACAGGTGTATGCTTAACTTTGCAGATGGAATTTGGTAATCCAGGGCAGATGTGGAGTAGTTGGGGGATGATTCGTGCTCTGGTCTTTTTCCTCTTTTCGTTAACACCATGAAGGTATCTGATGGTACAAACTATATATACTCTTCCAANGATGATTCGTGCTCTGGTCTTTTTCCTCTTTTTGTTAACACCATGAAGGTATCTGATGGTACAAACTATATATACTCTTCCAGATACCAACCTTTTGAAAAGCATGCATGATTGTAGTGAATCTGCTTGTTTTGGTTTGGAAGAGTAGAAACAATTGTAGAGAGAGAGAGAGAGAGGTTAAGATGTGTACAGAGCTTCTTATTTTGTGGTGTATATATATTAGGGTCGTAGGAGCCTTTTATTTTTTAAACTTAGTAGATTTTGGTCCACCATAACTCGTGGGGGGTATTAGATGATTTAGCTTTAATGAATCTTGTGGTCTCTACCTTGAGAGGAAAATTGAAATCATTGTTAATGAAAACAAACAAAGTTGCAACATTTGTGTTGTTCCAACAAAGAAGTTGCACAACATTCTAAACCCCCTAATT
>OVBH01000091.1:0-10363 GCA_900406485.1 Physaria acutifolia | reverse complement strand
GATCACCACCACTGCCCCCTCTTTGCATTACTCTTTCTTCTACATCTCTGCTCTTAGCAGCGATCAGGGGCCGTGCTTCTCTCTCCCATTGACACATTTGTTTCCACTTTGCAAAGATGGTCAGTGATACTCTTCTCTACTTAGATCTACCTCTGAATCTCTTTCTATTTCTCATTTCTCGGCTCGTCGACGAAAGAGTTCCCTTGTTTGCATCAAAAATTTTGCATTCCTTTATTGATCACCTAAATCGAATGCGGTGCTCTTATTGAGATCTCTAAATGCGTATTTGGACAATTCCGTTTTTCTACTACTTGTCTTAGGTTTCTAGTAGTTTTGCAGTCGATGCCGTATTTTAGTTTCTTTCCGGCACTAACTTAAGTTTTATGTTTTTGTTTGCATTGTTGACAGCCTCTGAGACTGGAAATCAAGGTAATACAGTCTCCCTGGTTTATTTGATGCTTGGGTTTATACCTCTTTTAATCTGGGTTTGCGTTTTCTTTTGACTGACACTCTTTTATCTTTTTGATCAGCGGAAATTTGCTCAAAGATCAGAAAGAGTCAAATCTGTAGATCTCCATCCAACAGAGCCATGGTAATTTGAGCGCCATTCTTCATTGCACTCTATCTGCTTTTCATCATTAGTATTTCTATTGCTTATGCAAACATTAATCCATATTGGTACAGGATCCTAGCAAGTTTGTATTCTGGAACCGTGTGCATATGGAATTATCAGACACAGGTTAGTACCATCTGTTACTTTTATCTTATGTGCTAGATAGCAAGTCTTCCTGATTTTTTACTTTGTGCTCCTTCTCTATTATTGTCATCCCAAAATCACCATATGACTGTGCAGGCAATGGTTAAATCTTTCGACGTGACTGAATTGCCTGGTATGATATACACCATTTCCTTGCTTCTGCTTCGTCTTATGCTTGCACAACTTTTCCTTGTCCTGCTTATGTTGGTTATTTTGTGCAGTTCGGTCGGCTAAGTTCATTGCACGGAAGCAGTGGGTTGTAGCTGGAGCTGATGACATGTTTATTCGTGTCTACAACTACAACACAATGGATAAGATCAAAGTATTTGAGGCTCATGCTGATTACATTAGGTGTGTTGCTGTTCATCCCACCCTTCCCTATGTGTTATCATCATCTGATGATATGCTCATCAAGCTCTGGGACTGGGAAAAGGGTTGGCTTTGCACTCAGATTTTCGAAGGGCATTCCCATTATGTTATGCAAGTGACTTTCAATCCAAAAGACACCAATACTTTTGCTAGTGCATCCCTTGACTGTACCATAAAAGTAAGATCAGTCTTGGACTTCTAAGACTCATGTTTTTCGTTCATTTCATGTTCCTTCCAACTATGAGAAGCTAAAGATTTTCCCTATATTAAAATCTTGCCTAGATATGGAATCTTGGTTCTCCGGATCCAAATTTTACTTTGGATGCACATATGAAAGGTGTAAACTGTGTGGATTACTTTACTGGTGGGGATAAACCATACCTAATCACTGGTTCTGATGATCATACTGCTAAGGTCTGTACTGAGCTGTCTTGCTTCTTTGCAAGTTATTTGCTTCATAATTTCACGTGTGCTTGTATGTATCTCCATTTGTATTGTTTGTTTATAGGTTCATTCAGGGTTTTCTATTGTTCATGAATGTCTTCTGGAAGCAGGTGTGGGATTACCAAACAAAGAGTTGCGTTCAGACACTTGAAGGTCATACACACAATGTTTCTGCTGTATCTTTCCATCCAGAGTTACCAATAATTATCACAGGATCTGAAGATGGAACTATTCGAATATGGCATGCTACCACATACAGGTAAACTCTATGAAGTCTATATTGAAGCAGCTTTGATTCAGTCTTTGCAAATTTCCTTTAATTTTTAAAATCTTCCTCCAACAATTTTACTTAATAATTGACTAGGCTTGAGAATACGTTGAACTATGGCCTTGAAAGGGTGTGGGCTATTGGACACAGTAAAGGTTCACGCCGGTAAGTTTCTCAACTTTTATGGCAATGATTATTTCATAATAAAGGTATATCTTCACATAATTATTTATTTGTGTAAATTATGTTACAAGATTACAAATTTACAATACCTTATTTTTTCTTCAGGGTTGTAATTGGTTATGATGAAGGATCAATAATGGTGAAACTTGGCCGTGAAATACCAGTGGCTAGTATGGATAACAGTGGAAAAATTATTTGGGCTAAACACAATGAGATATATACTGTAAACATCAAGAGCCTCCTCGCAGATGAGGTTTGGGGTCTAAATGATAAACACTTTTACGTTGCTGCTTTTTTTTTTTTCTTTGAAAACATGCTCATGTTTAGCAATGTTTATTATTTGATTCTGACCTTACTTAGGTCACTGATGGTGAGAGACTGCCTTTGGCTGTTAAAGAACTAGGAACCTGCGATCTTTATCCTCAAGTAAGTGGCATCCTTCTGATTGTATTTCTACATTTTTTTGAAGATCAGTGGGTATGTAGTGCTAACGATTTTCTCTAATCGCTGCTTCTACTTCTAGTTATTTGGAGCAGTTTGATAGATTACTGGTTTTAGTGAGAAATACGACCTTATTTATTAATTTTATGACTACCCACTGTCGTTTATATTTCTGTTATTCAACTTTTTTGCTTTCAGAGCTTGAAGCACAACCCTAATGGTAGGTTTGTGGTTGTTTGTGGGGATGGTGAATATATCATCTACACTGCCTTGGCGTGGCGAAACAGGTCATTTGGCTCTGCTCTGGAATTTGTTTGGTCATCTGATGGGGAGCATGCTGTCAGGGAAAGCTCGACAAAGATCAAGATCTTCAGCAAAAATTTCCAGGTTTGTAATTCTTTTTCGACATTGCTTTTCCCGCTGATTAATTTTAAAACTCTTTTGTTTTGTGTCTGATTTTGTTATCTGAATTACACTAACCTGTACTGACAGCCCCAATAATATGCAGGAAAAGAAGGCTGTGAGACCTACTTTCTCAGCAGAGCACATTTTTGGTGGGACGTTATTAGCAATGTGCTCAAGTGATTTTATCTGTTTCTATGATTGGGCGGAATGTAGATTGATAAGGCGAATAGATGTTACTGTTAAAGTAAGTGCTTATATATCAGAAGTAGCTCTACAGGACAATGGTTTATATAGGTTATGGTTTCAGTAGTATTCTTACTTGAGGAATGAAAGAGTTCCTTATCTGAATTTTAAACGTAAAAGCAGAAAGATANCCTTCTTTTTTTCGCTTAAAAAAAAAAAAAAAAAAATACTGCTCTTATTGACGTCTAACGTTTTTTGTTTATAAAATGTCTCAGAATATTTATTGGGCCGACGACAGTGGTGATCTTGTTGCAATCGCCAGTGATTCATCATTCTACATCCTTAAGTTAAATGTGAGAATTTTTTTAAAACCTTGGTAGTGAATCAGAACTGAGTTTTCCTTTGTGTAGTTCCTTGTACTGTTGTTTGATACATGGTTTTAAGCTGTTTTTCTTGTTGTTCTGCTGTAGCGCGACATTGTTTACTCTTATTTTGATGGTGGTAAACAAATTGATGAGGAAGGTATTGAGGATGCATTTGAGCTTCTCAATGAAACCAATGAGCGTGTTCGGTCCGGCTTATGGGTTGGGGATTGTTTTATCTATACCAATTCTTCTTGGAGGCTCAACTACTGTGTTGGTGGTGAGGTAAGTTTCATTTCTAGGTTATTGGAGGAAACGTTTCTTTTGTTTTGTTGTAAATGAGATTCAATACTTCTCTCCTTGACAAAAAAAAAAAAAAAAAAANAAAAAAAAAAAAAAAAAAAAAAAAAAAAAAAAAAAAAAGAGATTCAATACTTCTCTTATATTACAGGTAACAACAATGTATCATCTGGACCGTCCAATGTACTTGTTGGGCTATCTTGCTCATCAAAGCCGGGTTTATTTGATTGACAAGGAGTTCAAGTAAGCAGATGTTTTACATTTATTATTGCTAACGGTGTTCTGTAACTTTCAAGGTTCTAACTTCTGTCCACTTTATTGTGTACAGCGTTATTGGTTACACTTTACTTTTAAGTTTGATTGAGTACAAGACTCTTGTGATGCGTGGAGATTTGGAACAGGCTAATGAAGTCTTACCTTCAATTCCTAAGGAGCATCATAATAGGTATGAGAGTATGTTTTCCTTCACATTATGGTTATAGCTGGGTTATGATGTTAGTGAATGCATCCAAGGTAACATAATGGTTTAAATTGTTTTCTTATATTCTGATTCCCTACTTCAAAAACCCGCTTCTGTTGTCAGTGTGGCACACTTTTTGGAATCACGTGGTAGGATAGAAGATGCTCTAGAAGTAGCTACTGACCCTGATTACAGATTTGAGTTGGCCATACAGCTCGGTAGATTGGTGGTTGCAAAGGTTAGTCTGTAGTTTTTATTATTTGAGAAGCTTTATTTCCATGACATGAGTTGCCAATATGTTGTTACTCGATTCTTATAACTTGACAGGACATTGCTGTAGAGGCACAAGATGAGTCTAAATGGAAACAACTTGGAGAATTAGCTATGTCCACTGGAAAGGTAGCCGCTATTGTGGTCTAGGATTATTACAAACGTTAGAAGCTAATATGTATTTTTCTTTTCATTTTCCTTCCCATGTTTGGATTACTTAGCTGGAAATGGCTGAGAAATGCATGAGGCATGCTATGGATTTGAGTGGTCTATTGCTACTTTATTCTTCATTGGGAGATGCAGATGGATTGATTAAGCTGGCAGCACTTGCTAAAGAACATGGAAAGAATAACGTCGCTTTTCTTTGCTTGTTCATGTTGGGTCAAGTAGAAGACTGCGTGCATCTGTTGGTGGAAAGGTACATTGTTACTGTTTCTTACATTGGGAATAAAACCAAACATATATTCCCGCGATTTGTCATGTCCGTGTTGATATTTATCTGGTTTTTCAGTAACCGGATACCTGAAGCCGCTCTGATGGCTCGATCTTACCTTCCGAGTAAGGTCTCCGAAATAGTGGCATTGTGGAGAAATAATTTGACCAAGGTTAGTAGTAGACACTTCCGATGTACCTCTGATTTAATTTTAAACCTTGCCTGTTGAGATTCCCACAGTTTTTTATCGATCCTTTGTCAATCTGGATATAGATAAGTCCAAAGGCTGCTGAATCTCTGGCTGATCCTGAAGAGTATCCGAATCTCTTTGAGGACTGGCAAGTCACCCTGTCCCTTGAAAATAGAGCTGCAGAGACGAGGTATCTTCCAGACGTAGTTTCGGTAGTTACTATTTTGTTATTAAAATTAAATACAATAACCTTTGAATTTATCTGTGAGACATAATTATTCTTTTTTTTGGCATGACATAGTTATTCAGAGTCGCATGTTTATTTATAATCAGAATTTATGCCCCATATAAACACAACTCCCATGTTGATTTCATTACCACACCAATTAGAATTTTTCAGGATCCTCAAAGAACAAAATTATTTGTGTTGACTTATCATCTTGCAGGGGCACTCATCCTCCTGCAGGGGATTATTGTAGTCATGCAGACAGAGATCATACAACTTTGGTGGAAGCTTTCAGAATTATGCAAACAGAGGAAGAGGGGCGAGCCGAACATGGGGATGTTCTCAACGAGGTATGCATAATTTACATTATATGCCATTGAAGAGGATTGTCTTTTACCCCTGATGTCCAACCCAATTGCTAGATTTAAGGTTTTCTTGGCCATAATCTACACCGGTAGGATCGATGGTTTTACAGTTGCCACTTCAAATGTGTTGGATTGTGAACAGGTTGGGGAAGAGGAGGAGGATCAGCAGGAAGAGAGAAGCGATGGGAGACAACAGAATATGGAAGAAGAGGCTGTTGTGGTGGATGCTGAATCTACAGATGGGGCTGTACTAGTGAATGGGAATGAGTCTGAAGAACAGTGGGGTAAGATTAGTGAAGGAACACAATGAGCCTTAATTTAGCATTGTTTGTCGATTGTAAGACGCAGCTGCACCAAAGCATCTCAGTAAATATGTTCTTTAGATCCTTTGGTTCCCTTGCATCTGCACACATGGTATATATCACAGAACTTGTGTTGTTTGCATATGTCCACCATGTTATCTGGTCTGTCTGTTTCCTATCTTCTTTCCACTGATCATCTTATTAATGATGTTGAATGTCTTTAATTTGTGCTTCTCAGTTCAATTTTACTTTTGATCAAATCCTGTGGATTGATAAAATCGTTGTTTGTTGTACAGTTCTAACACCGCCACAGGAGAGTAGGCTTGGCTTTGAGACTTGAGAAATAAGGCAGCGGAGAGGGAGATTCAGTTAGCAGAGCATACTACGATAGCCGTTTGTAATCATGAAAGCGAAAAACAATTTTAAAGTTGAACACTAAACTCCGGAAAATATTTACAGCAGTTTCATTTATTTTTCATCGCTCTAATTAGAAGTTAGCATATATATATATATAAAAGAGAGAGAGAGAGAGAGATTCCGACACAAGAAAGAAAGAATGCAGAAAGATAGGAGCTCCCCAAAGCTCTGGAACCGCTTGACACGTCCATAGATCTGTCCGGCATATCACCCTCTTCTCTAGATAGATGCTAAACCATACCGGAAGGATCTGATCGCGGCTTTTCTCCATCACACAACCTAACACTTGAACCAGATGTTGAACCGAATGCATCATCCAAATCAGTGTCCCGGTTTATACACAAACCAGCATTGTTGTACAGCCTCAGCTTTCTCCTCATCCTCCATACAGTGTCTCTCTCAAACGGTATTCGACCTGTCAGGCTGTTATCGTTGAGCCTCAGCTCGCTTAGATGCTTCACGTCCCGAAACTCCAAAGGAATCTCTCCGGTCAGATTGTTCCCCTCTAGATGAAGGACCCGAAGACTGTTTAACCGAGTCAATGATTTAGGTATTGAGCCCTGGAGGTTCATATTCGAGAGAACAAGAATCATCAAGTTCTTGAGCCCTTTGAACGCATTTTCTGGAATGGTTGCAGAGAATTTTGTATTGCCTTTCAGAATTAAAGCTTGAAGAGAGTTTAGGCCTCGGAGGAAAGGCGGGAATGGACCTGATAACCGGTTATAGCTCAAATCTAGAAGCACTAATTGGTTAAGCTGGTTTATAGAGTCGGGGATGGGACCAGTGATTCTGTTTCGGCTGAGGTCGATTTTGATCAGCGATCTACAGATATCGAGTGTGGATGGAACCGGTCCAGTTAATAGATTCTGGTTCAAATCAAGAACGTTAAGCTTGGGAAGAAGAAAACTGGGAATGGAACCAGTGAAGCGGTTACCACTCAAATCAAGTGATCTTAAACCAGAGAAGCGATTAAAAGACGAAGGAATGGAGCCGTTGAGATTATTTTTATGTAAATCAAGAACTTTCAAGTTGGTAAGATTGCCCAATTCATAAGGGATAGGACCCAAAAAACCATTCTCCCTCAATACCAGGGTTTGCAGACTCGAACCAAGGAGGCCAAGAAACGCAGGAATCCTTTGTGGGGAGCGGCCTAAACAACGGTAGAAGAACAAGGCTTTAAGGTGTTTAAGCCTGGTGAGTGATTCAGAAACGTAAGAGCGTTCGGGATCACAGGTCGGGAATGCCGTGTCGTCTGAAAGTGCTCCGAAGGATAGAGAGACGACATGGTAGACATTATCCTGGTCTGGCATACACTCAATCCCGTGCCACCTGCCTCGACACACGTCAGGAATGGAGGCTGCCCAGTTGTTGCCAGTGGCACGCATAATGTCGTAGATGGCTTCTTGCTCGTCAGGCTCCGTGCGAGCGCCGTCGTTGGTCATCGTAAATCCAGTTTGTGGGCCGTCAATTAATGCGGACGGTGCAGTCGAGTCATAGGTGATCACGGTGAAAGCTCTGACCAGCTGAGTAATTAGAGAGAAGACAACGAAAATTTGGCGGAAAAAACCATACTGAGCCATTCCTCTGTTTTTTTTTNTATATATATATATACACCCTTCGTTTGTGTCATTATGAGTATCACGGGATAACTCGAGCGCAGCAGAGCAGCGAAATAACTAAATTTATTGCTTTCACGAGATATTCGCCTTCATTGGTTGATCCACGGGACCCCACTGAGTGCTTTTTTTTTTGGGTCAAAACCCCACTGAGTGCTCAGTTCGTTTCTCTTCATTGATTTCAAAACAAAACAAAAATTTCCAGGTTTTTAATTCATTTTCAGACATTGCTTTTCCCGCTGATTAATTTTTAAAGCTCTTTTGTATTGTGTCTGATTTTGTTATCTGAATTACACTAACCTGTACTGACAGCCCCAATAATATGCAGGAAATGAAGGCTGTGAGACCTACTTTCTCAGCAGAGCACATTTTTTGGTGGGACGTTATTAGCAATGTGCTCAAGTGATTTTATCTGTTTCTATGATTGGGCGGAAATGAATGTAGATTGATAAGACGAATAGATGTTACTGTCAAAGTAAGTGCTTATATATCAGAAGTAGCTCTACTGGACAATGGTTTTATAAATAGGTTATGGTTTCAGTAGTATTCTTACTTGAGGAGTTTCCTTATCTGAATTTTAAAGGTAAATAGTTCAGCTAATAATAGAAGGGCATACAGAAAACGTACATGATAAATAATTATTGTTATGATTCTAAAATCTAGGTGAGAATAGTTCAACTCTAATAGATAATGATACAAAATGGAAAAGAAAGAAAAGACGGAAGCAAAAAGTGTGTATAAACAAACATGGGCATCATCGTCGCTATCCTCTTATTAAGTTCCGTAGTTAACTGGATCACGACACATATACACGTGTACATTTTNTGAAGGAAAATACAGGAAACCCTCTGCATATCAAGTCGTTGAATCACATCTCTCTTCTATCTCGATCCGTTGAAGAATCCATGAGCTTTTACCAGCAGGTTTTAGGGTTCCTCCCGATCCGCAGGCCTGGCTCTTTTGATTTCGATGGCGCTTGGTACATACATACTACACCATTCCTTTGATGCATGGATGTTGCATATATATATATATATATATATTATTGAAAATGTTAATAATTTTGGTATGAATAGGTTATTTGGACATGGAATTGGGATCCATCTGCTGCAATCTCCAGAGCCTGAGATATTACTGAAGAAAACAGAGATTAATCCCAAGGATAATCATATTTCTTTCCAGGTAACNTTTTTTTTTTTTTTTTTTTTTGTCAAGATTTCATTTTTACATGCTTGATCTGCAATAAGAATTGTTGTTATTAGTGGTAGTAGTAGTAGGGACAATTTAAATTTTTTAGATAGAAGAATAATAGTGAATGTGTTGGAAAGCAGTGCGAGAGCATGGAAACGGTGGAGAAGAAGTTGAAGGAAATGGAGATAGAGTATGTGAGAGCAGTGGTGGAAGAAGGAGGAATCCAAGTGGAGCAAGTCTTCTTCCACGACCCTGATGGCTTCATGATTGAGATCTGCAACTGTGATAGCCTTCCCGTTGTCCCTCTTGCTCCAGATCTTATTATGCCTCCTCGTTCCTGCTCTCGTCTCAATATCCGCCACCTGCTCCAACAACCCTCTCAAATCCACCCCTAGCCCTACTACTACATTCTCTTTTGTATTTTATCTTCTGTTTGTCTCTTTCATTGCGTGTTAAATAAAAGAAACGGGTTGTTCTCAATTGTGATTCCTTTAAGCCAGCTTGTACGATGGATTCACCTCACAAAATCTGATGAATGTTTTAAATCTGTAATTACTTAAAAACAAAATCTCGTCTTGTATCAATTATCACACTTTTGTAAATTGATCGTTCGAGAGAGAATGCGTCTTTTGTTTCTTCATGAGGTGGGCAAATAATGGTAGGCTAGCCAGTTTTTATTTTTCTCTTTAGTGAATTAAGGCCCAATTACTTATAATATTGTCTAACGGAATACTAATGGGCTTAAACCATAGCTTTATAATTTATATGCTTTACGTTCAGTCCAATGGGCCAGTACAAAAATAAGTCCATATGACGCGCGTTGTATTATTACCCACTTGGACGATCAGCGCGTGGACATCTGTGGACTACTTGCAGTTTTTTTTGCTAAAAAAAAAAATAAATTAATTAAAAGGGCGCGTGAAGAGATTATACATAGTGTTGACCCGAAAAAAGAGGTGGAGGGGTATTAATGTGGGGNGGTATGTAAGAACTATCCCACGGTTTCTTTTTTTTTTATTTGTCTGTGTCTGTCCCGTCTCTTTCTCTGCGAGACGAAGAAACCATTTGAATATTTGTGTCAAAACATTGTTCCCTCCGAATCGAAATGGATCTTTCGAAGAAATGGGCTTCCATTATCTCTGTTATCGCTTCTTCTCTCTTTTCGTTCCTCATCGTCTTTC
>OVBH01000090.1:0-10415 GCA_900406485.1 Physaria acutifolia | reverse complement strand
ACCAATTGAATAATAAAGCAGAATTTGAAATCCATCTTGGATCGTGATAATGGGCTTAATTATAAGGCCCATTTACGAAGGGCTTAATTATTAGGACCATTTACGAAGAGCTTTAAAATGGGGCAAATGGTGAAAAAATGAAAAAGTG
Organism: Physaria acutifolia; assembly: GCA_900406485.1. Lineage (NCBI taxonomy): Eukaryota > Viridiplantae > Streptophyta > Magnoliopsida > Brassicales > Brassicaceae > Physaria > Physaria acutifolia. The sequence continues at coordinate 10,267 of OVBH01000090.1, read as the reverse complement.
TGGGGACCATTAGTATAAAAACAGTGAAAATACGGAAGCGATGAGAGACGTAAATCAGCTAAATCGGGCTGTTGTTTGGAGAGCGCTCAGATCGGATGTGGTTTCTTTCTCCCGCAGAGTGAAGACTTTAAAAACTTTCTTCTTTTTTTTTTTTTCGTTAATGGTGGTTCAGCTATAAGAGACGAGAACAGCATAATTTAGGAGATATTTGTGTCATTCGTCATGGCACAGAAGCCAGAGGAACTGTTGAAAGAGTTCGGATCGAAGCTTGACCTACCTCCTACTTCCAAAGACTCTTTGCTCAAACTCTTAAAGGTAATTTTCCATCTCTAATTTTCCTTAATTCTTCTGCAATCAATACTTCCTTTCACTAAGTTTTCCTTTTTCGTTGTGAGGGAATTTTTCCTCTTCGTTCGTTGTTTAAATTCTGCCAATTTGGAAACAAAATAATTTTTTCAGCTATGTAGATCCACTTCCATTCTGGGTTGATGTTCTTCAATAGAGCTAGTGTTTTTTTCTCTGGAGTTTCGTTAGGGTTAAGTTTGTATCATCTTTTTGTTAACGCTTGCCCTAATTCTAGATTGTTTTTGCGGAACTAGGTCAAGCATAAAACTAGGGTCTGCTCCATTTTGATTTGAAGATAGCCATTTAGACTTGTCTTTAAAATTGAATTGTAGGGCTTTCCGCATACTAGGTCTGCAATTTCTCCTAGGAGACCAAATTCAAGGTCTATGTAATTGCTTACGTTTTGAGACTTTTCTTTTGTATGTTAGCTGTTCTTAAAATGTGATGTTTTGGGGTTGGGCTGCAATTTTTCTGTCCTCGGTCTCATTTTCTCCTGATTTGGGAATTGAATTGCGCTATCTTCACTAGATTTTAGATAGATGGAATAGTAACTCCAGTTTTCAGTCTCTATTGATGGAATGGTATTAACTGCTCCAGATCATATACTATGTCTTCTACGTTGACAAAAAGTTAGATTATCAACCACATTGTTGGATTTGTTTAGCCATAATGGTAATGGTCATCTGAGCTTCAATCTTTAAAACTCTCAGTCTCCTTAACTTTTGTTGCTACATGCAGGAAGCTTCTGTTTGTCTTTCTGAGTTGAAGCAGTCTCCACCAGCAGCAGTGCTGAAGTCCATTCAGCCTTTTCTTGATGCAGTTATTAAACCTGAAATTCTCAAGCATCAAGAAAAGGACGTCAAGCTTCTTGTTGCAAGTTGTGTTTCTGAGATAACTCGCATTACAGCACCTGAAGCGCCTTACAATGATAGTACTATGAAGGTTGTTTGTCCTGAATTTCCTTTGGCACCATGATCACAGAAATTCCCAATGCTGATTTCTTCTGTTTCGTATCTTCTTTCAGGATATATTTGAGCTGATTGTAAGTGTTTTTGGTGGGTTGAATGATGTAACTGGTCCATCATTTGGAAGGAGGGTTGCCATTCTAGAGACGGTGGCGAAGTACAGGTCATGTGTAGTGATGTTGGATCTTGAATGCGATGATCTGGTGAAAGAAGTGTTTACTACATTTCTTGATGTTGCTAGGTGGGTTCCACTCATAACAGATCAAATAAATAATGCTCTTGTTTCCATCAGGCCTTGTACTTATATTTGTGCTTATCGTTGGAGTTGTTGGCTACTAATACAAATATGAATCTGTTATGTGTTTCTCCTTCTGGTCTTCGTACTGAAAGTTTGTGTTATTTCTGAATGTGCAGAGATGACCATCCAGAGATTGTTTTCTCATCAATGCAAAATATAATGATTGTTCTTCTAGAAGAAAGTGAAGACGTGCAGGAGCATCTCTTACTAATTTTACTCTCTAAACTAGGCCGCAATAGGAATGTGAGCATTCTGACATTGGTGGCTCAGGCCACTGATATTCTACTAATTTATGATTAGTTCAAAAGCAGACATCTCAATTTTTGCATTTACGATGGTAGGATGTTAGCGATGTTGCAAGAAGACTTGCTATGAAAGTCATAGAGCAGTGTGCACCCAAAGTTGAATCCAACATAAAGCAGTTCCTTATCTCTTCAATGTCTGGAGATAGCCGATTTTCCAGCAGTCAAATTGACTACCATGAGGTCATCTATGATTTGTACCGCTGTGTTCCTCAGGCCCTATCTGGAGTTGCACCATATCTAACTGGGGAGCTTTTGGTATATTTTATTTTGGTGTTTTGCCTCTATTCTGAACGTGAAATGTCATCATGACTCATGAACATACTTTAGCACGTTAGTTAGTGTTTCTTTTTTGTTTAAATAGTAACTTCTATGCATTTGTTGTTTCAATGTCTGTCAAGTGGTATGAGCTCATCATTTCGAGTATACTGGCATTGCATAATACATAATGCGTATTGTTGACTTATTCAGGCTGATAAATTGGAAACTCGTTTGAAAGTGGTTGGATTGGTTGGAGAATTGTTTTCATTGCCTGGACGTGTCATCTCCGAAGAGTTTGGTTCAATTTTTCTGGAGTTTCTGAAAAGGCTGACTGACAGAGCAGTTGAAGTTAGGATGGCCATCCTTGACCATATCAGGAACTGTTTGCTCTCAGATCCTTCAAGAGCGGAAGCTTCCCAAATTATATGTAAGTCTTTCTTTATCATGCCGTTATTATACACTGGAATTGACTAATATTAGTGTAATACTGTGTAGCTGCTCTCTGTGACCGGCTCTTGGATTATGATGAGAATATCCGCAAACAAGTTGTCGCTGTTATTTGTGATGTGGCTGTGAGTGCACTGACGTCGTTTTCAGTTGACACCATAAAGTTAGTTGCTGAGCGACTTCGAGACAAAGCTGTACGTATTTATGTATTCAGTCTGAATGTCTCAGATAGTTGCATGCTAAAATTTAAAGATATTTGAACTCAGTTGTTTTTTTTTTTTTCCTTTCTAAATCAGATACTGGTAAAAACATACACAATGGAAAGGTTGACTGAGTTGTTTCGAGTATATTGTGTACGATGTGCTGACGGGAAGGTAGGCACTGGCGACTTTGATTGGATTCCCGGAAAAATTTTGAGATGCCTTTATGACAAAGATTTCAGGTAGGACGTTATTTTGAACTCTTTTGAATCTGGCCCCTTTTCTTTTTCTTTTATGCTGTTAACATTCCTTAGTTGGAATTATTACCTTTAGAAATGCATTCTAAATATTTTAATTGTGTTGCAGATCAGATACAATTGAATATATTCTATGCAGTTCATTGTTTCCAAGTGACTTCTCTGTTAGAGATAAAGTTAAGCATTGGATAGAAATCTTTTCCGGGTTTGACAAAGTGGAGATAAAAGCGTTTGAGAAAATACTTGAACAAAGACAAAGGTTAATTTGATTATTTTGTTATTATCATTTAACTTTTTTTTGCGTGATCTTTATCATCCTGTCCTTTTCTTTTCTCGGTATTGAAGATTGATCTTGGAGAAATTTCTTGACCTGTAGGATACAACAAGAAATGCAAAAATATTTGTCAATCAAGCAGATGCAACAGGTTTGCCTAAACCTAGTCGAAGAGCTTTTGTAGAAAAAAGTTTTCGGTTGGATTTTCTTGTTTCTCTAGTTTCACCACCTAAAATCTTATGTTCTATCTTTATGCAGAGTGCTGATGTTCCTGAAATGCAGAAAAAGATCCTATTTGGATTCAGAGTTATGTCACGTGCATTCTCTGATCCCTCAAAGACCGAGCAGAACTTTTTGATTCTTGATCAGCTTAAAGATGTTAATATCTGGAAGATTTTGACTAGTCTGCTTGATCCCAACACTAGTATAATGCAAGCATCCAAGATTCGGGTAAGAATAGCAAGAAGTTTATATTAACATTATGATTTACATTCTATAACTTAATAACTGGTTTGTGTTATTTATTTATTTATGTGCAGGATGATATGCTTAAAATACTTTCTGAGAAGCATGGTCTCTATGATTTTCTCAGCACTCTCTCCATAAAGTGTTCTTATCTGCTCTTCAGCAAGGAATATGTGAAAGGGATATTAGCAGAAGTATCTGCTAGAAAGTCTTCTAATAATACTTTGGGCATTCAATCTTGCATGGACTTCTTAGGGGTAAAAAACTTGTCTGACACATCGTTTAAATTTGACTAGCATTCTGTCAGGAAATCTGTTTTAGCATTTGTTATAGCCTATAACATCTTATGCTCGTGTACTTCTTTTCTTTTACTTTTTACAAACTCCACTAAATTTGATGCTTTTACTTTGATTTGTTAGCTTCTCGCATATTTCTGTCCATCACTGTTTGATGGGGCTGAAGAAGAACTGATAAGTTTCCTCAAAGATGATGATGAAATGATAATAGAAGGTACTCTAAAAATTCTGGCTAAGGCAGGTGGTACTATTCGAGAGAATCTCATTGTTTTAGTGAGGTGAAAGTCTCAAACTCCTTTGATATATGTGTTATCTTTATTATCAAGCATGAGCTTACTTCTTCTGTTAGTTGCTTGTTTACTGATTACTAATGTTTCTCCGACTGTCCACTTAGCAGTTCTGTGGACTTGTTACTGGAGAGGATCTGTGTAGAAGGTAACCGCAAGCAGGCTAAGTATGCTGTACACGCATTAGCGTCAATAACAAAGGATGATGGCTTGAAATCACTCTCTGTTCTATACAAGGTGACAGTTCTGTTTTTTCATGGATAGTTTTGCTTTAAGATATCACTATTTGTTGTTAATAATAGGCTTGTGGAAATTCTACTTTAATACGTAATTTGCAGAGACTCGTGGACATGCTAGAGGACGAGAGACATCAGCCAGCTGTTCTTCAGTGTCTTGGGTGCATTGCGCAGATTGCAATGCCAGTCTTCGAGACTAGAGAAACCGAAGTAGTTGAGTTTATTAGAAACAAAATACTCATGCTGAAAAGTGTATGTTTCTGTAAAACCTCACTATCTGTCTTTCACTGGTTTCCCAAATTTCTTCTCAATTTTCATTGGAGGGCACTTAAAATCCCCTTTTGCAGGAAGCTGTAGATGACAAAAAGTTATCCTGGGATGACAGAAGTGAAATTTGTCAACTGAAGGTTGGTACCTGACGGAGATTTTGCTTATGGTTGCTGATGTTTGTTTGATCTTATATTAACGCTGANTTTTTTTTTTTTTTTCTCTTCATAGATATATGGGATCAAGACGTTGGTTAAGAGCTATTTGCCTTTGAAGGATGCTCATCTTCGTGCGGGTGTTGATGACCTTCTTGGATTACTAAAAAATATTCTTTCCTTTGGGGAAGTATCCGACGATATAGAATCAAGGTTTGTAGATATAAGTGCTTAACGTGCAAAGAGGTGTTTTTGTCTGTAAAAATCGAAGTTACTCATACTCATTGCTCAACCCCTCCACAGTTCTGTTGATAAAGCTCATTTGAAACTTGCTGCTGCCAAGGCAGTCCTCCGTCTTTCTAGGCACTGGGATGATAAGATATCAATTGATATCTTCCATTTAACATTAAAAACCCCTCTGGTATGTTCCTTCAATATGGTTTTCCAAGGGCACCTGTCCATCCAATCCTTTATCTGATCTTGTTTTTGTTTTGATTTTCAACAATATTTCTTATCCTCATCTGTAGATACCGTTTACTATGGCAAAGAAAATATTCCTCAGGAAAGTTCACCAGTATGTAAAGGATCGGGTTTTGGATACGAAGTATGCCTGTTCATTCTTATTTGACATTGATGGGTCAAATGTTCTCGAATCAGAAGAGGTATGTATGTCATCTCCCTTTACTTGAAAACATATAGATGATGTTTTAATGAGTATAATGTTGACAATCTGGAACTCTGGCTATAAATTATGCATCTGGATTGAACACAGGAGAAACAGAACCTAGCTGACATCATTCAACATTCATACCAAACAAAAGTGCGAAAAATTCCTGGCCAGACTGATGTAAATTCAGTTATTTTCTACCCTCATCATCTTCTTCCTTATCTGGTTCACGCACTTGCACATCATTCTTGTCCTGACGTCGAGAAATGCAAAGATGTGAAAGAATATGAAAGGCTATATCGGTAATTTGATTTTTGTACAAATATGAAATTAACTAATTCTTTTGTTTGTTGATATTTTACACTTACTATTCCTATCATCTGTTTCAGCCAATTATACTTGATCATTTCTATGTTACTCAATAAAGAGGAAGACGGTAAGGTTGAGGATATGGACAAGGAACAGGATCCTGTTCCCACCATTAACTCTATATTCCTTAGTATAAAACAGTCAGAAGATGCCATTGATGCAACGAAGTCAAAGGTTGGTAAAAGATTTTCTTGAGCTTGTTCAGTCTTAGAACTGTCATGTCCTTCTAAAGCATGCCAGTATATGTAATCATTCTACGTTCCACTGTCGTGGTGCCATGAAGCTGACATCTCATAACGTATATCAACAGAACTCTCATGCACTCTGTGAACTTGGGCTGTCAATAATTAATCACCTAACTCAGAAAAAGCCTGATCTACAAGGGGAAATCACATCTGCACTGCTGCCTCCAGCTCTCTACAAATCTTCAGAAAAATTTGAAGGTGAAAAGTCTCAGGTAAGAATTCAGAACTTTTTCACCAAAAGCGCTTCAAGGAAGCTTTGGCAACCTGAGATATCCTTTAGTTTTGCTTGTAGATTCACTGTGTTTGACCTCATATGGGTCTTCTTTTGTGTTTGATAAACCATGTCATTTTGTTTCAACAGGTTGATCAAGAGCTGTTGTGGCTAGCTGATGAGGCTGTCCTGGCGCACTTCTGGGCTCTGAAGTTGGAGAGTCGCGCTGATGCTTCTGTAGGTTCCCCGACTTGAAAATCTTGAGTTTCACTATCTAGTGATTTCTGTCAATAATATATTTGTCCTTTCAGGTGATACCTGGAACTTCAGAGAATGAGGGTATGACTGATGGGGATAGTGATGGGAACGAAATTCCTCTGGGTAAAATTGTAGAGCGTTTGAGAGCTCAGGGAACCAAGACTAGAAAGGGCAAAATGAAAAAATCTGTACCTGCTGAAGATGAGAACGGGAAAAATGATGTCGATGTTTTAAAAATGGTGAGGGAGATAAATCTTGACCACTTGCAAATGTTGGATAAATTTGAGTCCAGCAATGGGCACAAACATTCCCCTGGAGAAAGAGCAGACATATGTCCAAGAGATCAGAAAGGTCATAAAAGGAATGCTGATGATGCAACATCAAGAGTTTCAGTCCCTAAGCGCCGGAGATCATCTTCTGGGCATAGTCCTTATAAGTTTTCAAATAGCGGCTCTAAAGTTCCACTCAAGGCTTCTGAAGAAGACCTGCATCAAGAGAAAGATATGGAGAAGAAGTTCTCCTTGGAGTCGGACGATGAAATTTCAGACCTGGAGAAAAGTTTAGTTAGCGTCTCTCCCAGAAAGAAAAAGAAAAGCATCTCAACAAAATTAAAGAATACAGAATCCGCTTGGGGTCTCACTGATCTAGATAATCAAAACGAAGGTGGCAACTGCAGTGAGAGGGTAAAAATCCTCAATAGCATTGTACTTTCTGTTCCATTTTTTCTCAAGCCCAAATTACTGATATTCAGTCAATATTCATTTTTTTCTACCGAAACGGAAGCAGAGTAGGTCAGCAGAAAGTTATGATAGCAGATTGAAGTCTGCCTCTGGAGCGATGAAGAATCGAAAAAGGAAAAGCATCTCAGGACTTGCTATGGTGAGGACTTACCTTCCATTGGTCTTTATTGTCACCTTTGTGCTAACTGAACATTGGTGATAGCAAATATTTATTTGTCTGGCCTACTTACTTGTACAGTGCACCACGAAAAATGAATTGGTTAATGATGAACTGATCGGTTGCAGAATAGAAGTCTGGTGGCCTATGGATAAACGGTAAGCATTTTGAGAAATTTTCATTGACAGTGAAGAACTGATCTCAGTGTAGTTATTCCCTTGGATTTTGTTTGCTTTAAATTATTATTATTATTATTATTATTTTTTGCATCCATGCAAAGCTACATCAATTAATTGTTTTGTTCCCATTCTTAGTCGCATTTTGTTACTTTGAACTCATTTGATGCGATCATCTAAATTTATGAAAATGTTGGTATCTTTACTCAGTTTATCTTACCAAAAGTGGCATTTTGGTGAAATCAATAGGTTCTACGAAGGCACAGTGAAATCTTATGATTCCACGAAACAGAAACATGTGGTAAACTTTCAGCACTTTGTTTCTTGTATCTTTCTTAATAATTTGGTCCATACAAATCTGTACTCTATCCATATGGTATCACAGATACTTTACGAGGACGGAGATGTTGAAGTACTTCGCCTAGATAAAGAACGGTGGGAGCTCATAGACATGGGTGGAAAGCCTGCAAAGGTTCTTAGATTTTCTGGTTTTTGGGTTATGTGCCAATCTATATTCACTTGTCTAGTCATCTGCTGAGTTAGTTCCTTTTACCTTCTGCAGAAGTCCAGTAAATCGAAAGGCAGTTCTAATAAGAAAGGGTAATACTCACTCTCCCTAACTTAATATAATGTATCTTTCTGAAGTTCAATTGGTTTCGTAGTCTTCTTTAGTCTTATATGACATCAATTGAATTCTTCTGTACCATTGATTTTTTCCTTCTAGATCTGGAAGTAAGCATAAGGATTCAGGTGGCGTACAGAGTGATGAAGACCCGATTATTACTACGTAAGTAAAATTTCTATCATTAGAAGTCCAAATACTAGTCATTGTTTTGCTTTTCGGGTATTATTTTTTGGTCTATTTTCTGCATTTGTGTTAAACCTTTTGTTCTTCTCCCTGACTTCTGACTTTTATAGGCCAAAAGGTAAAAGAACCCCAAAGAAAAACTTAACACACAAACACCCAGAAAGCACACCAAGAAGTCTCTCTTTAGAACATAAGAAACTACAGAGCGGAAACAAGAAACGTCGATCTTCTGTAACGCCAGGTAAGCTCCATTGAACTACCTCCTCCAATTGTATGTACAATTTTGTTAGCTTTCCCCACTGGTTCTAAATCCTTTCAGTTTATGTACTTTCATGCGCCTATGCATAGAGCACAATGCAATATTTTTGTTTTTTTGTTTATGACTTATTCTGTTTTGAAATTATTCAGTTGGTGAAATTGTGGAGAAAACAAATGAAAAGAAAATGAAATCAGCCACAGAGCTGATGAAAGAGAGCGCTGGCGAAGAGAAATCAGAGTCTGAAGGAAAGTCCTTAGAAGAAGGCAAGGATGATGAAGAAGTTGTAAACAAGGAAGATGATGTACAGGAGGCGAAAGCAGACTCAAGTGGGGATGCTGAGGGAAAAGAAACTGACGTTGACAACTCAGATTCTGAGGGGGAACAAGAAAGCGATGAAATGGAGACAGAAGCTGATATGGGGGATACTGGGGATGCTGACACTTCTGACAATGAGACCCTTGTACCTACTTACCTTTCTCTTAAATTAGGTGAGCAAGATATACAAAAGATGAATAGAGAGTTCTGATATGTGTTTATTTTGCAATGTATGTGCAGGGAGCATGGAAAAGTAAAGTGGGTAAGGCGAGGAAAGCAACATAGGTGTGTCGTGTGCCATTGTAGAACAAATACCCGCAAAGAAAGTACGGTGTTTGTGGACTAGTGTTGGTGGTCTCTCTCTGGATTGCTGTGCTGTATATGTAGTAAAAGTGTGAGATTCGTAGGTTTTAGTGATACATAACCATTTGATGGAATGAATAATAGGCAAAAGAAGCTACTCCAGGTATCCTTAAAATTATGTCCTTAATGTATTGTAGTCTCTGTGTGTGTGTTTATTTGTTAGTGTTGTTTCATGTTGTTGTCTTATGTATTATTTACAACTTACATTCCTTAAACGAAAGTACTATTATCCTCTTATGAACTCAAAACTATTATGCCAATTTCTTCTTCTAACCTTCTCTCTTTTAGCAGACGTTTACAGGTAGCATATTCCTATAATGAAAATAGTTTTCAAATATCAAACTTCAGCTTCATGTTAATAATAACATTCTAATTATATATATGTACTATTCTTTGATACAGTAACGAATTAAATGGACAGAGGTATAACCAAGGAGATGTTGGGTTTCATTGATTTCTTCCTTTCATAAGTGTTTGATTAAAGATTTGAGATAATGTAAGTAAATTCAAATTTATGTTAGAAACCATAGTTGTAAAGTATAGTCTATGAGATAATATAATTAATTAATTTAGTGGATGATATAGTAAGGAAGAAGTTGATACAATATTATATAATATTTGAGAAGTACAAAATTGAAAGAAAC
>OVBH01000089.1:0-10416 GCA_900406485.1 Physaria acutifolia | reverse complement strand
GACGTGCATGCTGAGCTTGTTGGATTCTGAGGCCGCATCACTAGGTAAAGGTCATTTCTTTCTCTTCCCTTTATTCTTCCTAGTCACATCTTCAAAAAGAGCACCTTTTTCGATTTCTCTTGTCCCACCACCATTGTCGTTTTCTCTCAAGCTTTTTGTTCCCTCAAAGCTTACAACTTTTTAAAAGTAATCTGTCTCCATGGATGAGACCGTTTGTGTCATTGTTGGTGAATGGAACTGCAAAGAAGACGGATAATGGGAGATGAAAATCAAGAAAAATGAGAAGATAAGATCCATACCCCTATCCTCAGATCTTTGTTTTGACCAGATGGAGCATCTGGTAGCCAAAGCATTCCACGTAGACACTTCGAAACAAATCGTCCATCTGTCTTTTTGGTCCCCTTAAGTTACTAACATTTGCACTCAGACTCGTCTACCACCCGTCTCCATTAAGTCCGATAGTGACGTTGTTAGGTTCATAAGACTTCTTTCCAACAACAGCGGATTGAATATATTTGCGCAGTTCGAAGTCTTACCAATAACAGATCACGTCGAAGGACTGATGGATGGATGCTGTCTACCAGATACTGAAGCCAAAGAATCGCCTCCTCACAGCTGTTCAGTCAACGACATTGAGATGTTTCAAGCTATTGACAAGATTGAAGCTGCTTACAGGAAAACAGCCGGCAAACAGCCAGCAGTCTGTGACGTCAAGCCTGTTATCGACGTCATATCTTGTCCGTCTATAGAACATAATAGCGGAAAACCAGCTTCCACTGCATGCAACCACTCATTGGACCCAGATGCCCTGTTCAACGATCTGGCCGACCTCGTCGATAAAGAGGACCTAAAGCTAAACCCTCAGGCCAATAATCTTGTACGACTTGGCGAGTCACTCCAAGATCAGGTTGTCAGTCTACCCTACTCTGTTCAAGGTTTTGATGGACCGACTCCATGCTTTAGCCTGGGGATCGAAGGTCTAGATGGACCTACACCGTCCAGCGATCTGGGTTCTGAACCCTTGTCGTCCTACGAGTTTTTGGATGAAAATGATGGCATTCCAACATCGCTAGACGAGAATGATCCTGTTTTTGATGACCCACCTCATAAGCGAGATAATGTGGACCTAGAGAGGATTGTTTGCAGACCATATATGATGGTCGTATGTTTGAATCAAAAGCACATCTTCATAAATTCTTGGCTGCCTCTGCTTTGGAGAAGTTGTTTTGTTACAAGATTCAAAAATCTGAGAAGAGACGGGTCATTGCTGTATGCGTGGACACACTGTGTGATTGGCGGGTTTATGCTACGGGACATAAGGATTCCAAAAACTTTGAGGTAAGGACAGTAGTGCCTCAGCATTCATGCGACGTCCAGTCTAGGGCAAAGTTTGGAGAGAAGGCTAGTTCAAGGGTATTGGCTGAATTGTTGCAATCTAAATATGCAAACGGTTGCAATAGCCCACGTGCCTGCGATCTACCCGACATGGTCCGCAATGAACTTAAACTGACCATATCCTACAGCAAAGCATGGCATGCAAAAGAAGTGGCGCTCTCTTATGCACGTAGTAATGAGGAAGACAACTTCAAGCTTCTGTCTTCATACCTTAAACAGTTGATGGAAAACAATGAAGGCACAATAACAGATTTGTCCACTGTCTTCACAAAAGATGGGGTCGAGCACTTCAAGTACTTGTTTGTGGCATTTGGTCCGTCTAATTCTGGTGTTAGGTACCTGAAGAAGGTAGTTGTCATCGATGGTACTCAAATGAAAGGAAAATTCAAGGGCTGCCTGGTTGCTGCGAGTTGTCAAGATGGGAACATGAAAATTTTTCCATTGGCGTTTGGGGTTGTTGATTATGAGAACGAGAAGAGCTGGATCTGGTTCTTGCGAAATCTGACAAGGGTTATTGAAGACAGCATAGAACTAGTATTCGTCTCGGATCGCTGTCCGTCCATCTACATTGTATTGTCTCGTGTCCATCCTCAAGCTAAACACGGTTCATGCACCATCCACCTTTACAGGAACATCAAATCCAAGTTCAAATGCGAAGGTCTGGCAGCAGTTTTTTTCCAAAGCGGCAAGAGCTTATATCGTTGGCGAATTTCAACAATGGTGGACCGCAATTAACACACGTTCTCCTGTATGTGCTCGGCATCTGACGGACATCGAAATAGCACATTGGAGTCTGGCACATTTCACAGGTAACCAATACAACATTATGACAAGCAACATAGCTGAGTCGGTGAATGCAGCACTTGGAAAGGCAGTTGAATACCCTATTGTCTCTATGCTGGAGTTTATCCGGAACATGGAAATACGCTGGTTCTGCACAAGGAGGGCATTATCGAGTCGTACACAGAAATGTTGCACCCCAGTGGTTGAAGGAATCCTTGTCAAAAATCTTGAAGCAGCTGTTAACTGCAACGTACTGTCCGCAAGCCAGTGGATACACCAAGTTACTGACCAGAAGGGCCACGTCTACATGGTTCATTTATAGCAGAAAACTTGCACCTGCAGAGTATTTCAAGTTCTAAAGATCCCTTTCTGTTACGCCATTGCTGCTAGAAGAAACACAAACGTCGATGTCTATTCCTTGGTGGACAGCTATTACTCAACTACATATTCGCAAACACTTTACCAACCAATTATCATGCCTGTGCCACGGGGTGAAGCTGATATCGTCCATNCACCAGGCCGCCCTAGGAAAGTCAGAATCCCATCCCAAGGAGAATGATACATGGTATGTTATTCAATCCCCTTTTCCATGTTAACATTTCCCCCTTATAATGTTTGTAACACATATGTCCCGTCTGTCTAGGGTGGCACGTCAAAATTTTCCCGTTGTACGCGCTGCTTGGGATTTGGTCACAACAAAGCTACTTGCAAGAACCCTATATGAACTATTGTCTTCCATCTACCCGTCCAGATATCTACGGACGACGAACTATCCGCTTTTCATTTCTTTGTCTATCTCATTTTCTTTGTGTTTGTCTATCTTTTTTTTTGTCCACTGCCACTTTCTGTTTGTTTCACTTAGTCTAAACTTCATGGAAACTTTATTACTATCTCCGTTCCCTTTATATTTTCAAGTGTTTTTGATTTCAAAATAACTGCCCATATTTTTCTTCGTTGCCCAGAGTTGGAACCATTTTTACGGTGATCAAAGTTAGCGTCACATTTGGACAGATGCTCATTGATAGCCAGAATGCCATAGAAAATATTCGATAGACAACATTACGAAAATTAAGATATATATTTCACTGAACTTAACGTCCACCAAGCTACGTACTTAAACCAGAAATAAAACATAAAGACCACAACTTGAATTCAGAGTCACATTGGTAGACAAAATCTAAAAATAAAGCCGGACGGACATAACCGTTGAAGCATTGATCCTTTTCACCTGCTTCGTTTCTTTGACAGATCTGCAATCAACCGTGTTGTTCTATCTGCCTCTGCCGTCGATAAAGCCAACCATGCCACTATATCTGATGTAATCAGAAAGAGAATGTTACCCACTAAACTTATAAAGACCATGGCTAATACTAATACCGTAAATGGTCTGTCCAGCATGAAAATTTTACGCATGTATGGACAAAAACTATAAATTTCCCTACCTTCTTTAATTTTTAGAAGCTCCTAGCTACATCCCTCCAGATCATCTTTAAGAGTTAGGAATGAAGCCTCTATTGACTTCATTCGTGCCAAAAGTTCAGCTGCGTCAAGAACATCAGCCTCCTTGTTAAGAGTCATCTTCCTTATTTCATCACTCTGTTCCTTAACCTTGTTTTTAATGTTTTATATTTCTTCTTTCACGGCGACATCCCACCACTTCGTCTCGTGGTCACCTCCGTCCGGCATAGGTCAATTAGAAATTTGTTCAAGAAATCTGCTTAATATCAAATGACAATGATACTGGTCTATCATACCTTGTGATTCGAGCATATATACGTCAGTCGTCCAGCAAACTGCGGATTCTTCTCTGTCTCAAGCCCCATCCTACCATTGCAGTAATAGAAATTATCCAGGAATCCATTTGTTTCTTGCAGGTACGGACCTTCGTCGCCAGCTAAATCTGATTCTGATTCGAAGGATGTGGCGCACCAGCTAAACCTACACATTTTCTCGATAGACAGGGAATACTCTATCGCCTACAGTTTAGTGTTTCTTATGAACCTGTTCTGAAGATACTAGGTTCTCTTATAATGTAACAATGTCGATGTGGGTAAAAAAGAGATCGAAATTACACGTACTCTTCAAACGGTAGCCTCTTTTGAATTTCAAAAAGGGATTTGAATTTTAAAACATTTGTCCTTATATGCGGGCCCCACCTACCATGTTTCAGTATTACTGTACCCACACGCAACAGTAAGAAGTTAATATTGTGGAAGTACTTGGTCAGACACTACACGATGTGTCGTTTCTCGTTTCAAAGACTGTTCTCTGAAAGCTGGGCCCACTCATCACACTTTTCTTGATTTTTGCATATATCTCGAGTAAAATCAAGGGAAGATGTTCTTACTTTAAAGGCAACAAAGGTTTAACATCAGAGAACAAAAAAAAAGACAAAAAAACTTAGCCAAAAGATTCAAAGTTTTAAAAGGTACCCAACGATAGTTATAGGTTCACAAAAAAAACAAGGAACGCATCCACCAGCGCAAAATAAACATAACTTAAAATCCGTTAAGATAGACAGACTGAAAAAGTTCAAATCAAAAGGCAAGAGGCTCCTGAAACTCGCTGTATGCTTCCATTGCGTACATCATCCTGATATTGTCCACCAATTTATCTGTAAAGCCATCAATAGGAAGACCCTGCGAGCGCTCTTTAATGAACTTTACCGACAGAGGCCCACAGTCACCACTTAGCTTGTTTTGGTAGACATTAGTTGGCCTCTCATGGACAAATTTGGTAGGAGGAGTATCTGCAGCTTCAGTGGTCAGCACAACTTCTTCAATCAGGGCATGCAGAATATTCGTCACTGGTTTAATTGCCTTGCTCAGTTTGGCATCCGAGTTGTTTTCTATGTTACAATCATAGACAACAACCAACCCATTCTTCAGCTCGATACAGATAGCAACCCAGTGGTTATGGTCAATGTTCATTGGCGCATAAACCTCATCTACGTCTACAAACCAGCCCAACCTCCCAGTTATATTCTCAACCTCACCAAGCACGTACTTCCTAAGTGTATTGTTCCAGATGAAAGAAAAGACTCCCCCTTTCGTTTCTTCATGTACCGCCCATGGTCTTTCACCAAAAGTTTGGTGAACCAAGTATCAAGGATTACTGCTCTCCGTTCTAACAGATAAGAGGACAGACGGTGCCAAATGCAGTATAGCAACATGATAATGTGCTAAAGTACCCAAACCCAGAAAAAAACAAACTACTTGTCAGACGGACGGCTAGCCAACATAGTCAATAAAACACTGCACCTAAGTAAATATACCTCAGTGCCAGTATGGTTTCTTGGCTTGTAAATGTCCTTGTAGAACGATCTCGGCTGCTTATGACCATTCACTGTATACTCACTTCATCATAAAGAAAAAGGTCAGCTACAATTGAACAGACAAATTTCTGAAAAGTTTAAGGTTTTGGCATTCTACCTTTTCCTATACGCTGCCAGCTTAGCGAAAAAATGTTTCTTCAGGTTGTCATCTATGCCTGAATTTTCACAAGAAGACAAAGAGTCTTCCTGTCCAAAATTTTGAGGCATATTCCTTTCCCTCTTGCTTCTCAGTGGTTTTTGAGTCTCATCTTGCTTTTCTTCCTATAAATACAACTTTTTATGCAGTAACGGATCTGTAAATGACATAATCATTTCATCTACAGAAATAAGAAAACGGTGCACCTCATTGTCAGTCATCTCTATGTCAAAGTCAGCTGCCTCCTTGTCACTATCTTGTTCAGCATCATCACCTGCCATCATTAACAATTCGTCTTCCTGCCACAAAAAAATAGAAAATGCTTAACGATACATATGTTCTTGCAGAAATACATTAATCAACTATTTACTTACATTTGATGATTGGTTGGCTGCGCCTCCTTCTAAAAGTAGGACGGCTCGACAACTAATTCCCAATCCAAGTCACGCTCCATGTCAAACTCAGCGTCAAAGTCAATCTTCTCTAAGTCTTCCCTTGTCACAGTATCAGGTATAGCCTACACAATTAGTTGCAGACATACCACATGTTATGACAGCCAATAGAATTCACTTTATATGATAGACAGACGATAAAATAGCGCTGACGAACCTAATACCACAACATAAAATCTGCCAGTTAACTACATCAAATTACCTCTGTGATATCCTTGTCCTTCTGCTCTGCTAAATGAATGGACAATCAATCTGTTTCGGGGATCACCACAGCTGGCTATCCCTTAGGCGATATTACTTCAACTCCTTGTGGCTGAATGCATTGTAAATAGAAATCACTAGTAAGTAAGACATTTTGTGCTAAATAAGACAATTGTGCCAACAAACTTCAAATACGAAAGACATTTACCGTTGCACCCTCTTTAAATACCACAGAAGGACCACATGTTTCTATAGTCTTCCCACCATCGTCTGTAACGTTGAGCTGTTCAACATCTCCCTGCCAGGCACTTTTGTCCTTAGCCATTTTGAGCTGTTCAATACTTTTGTCCTTAGCCAAGTCATGTAGTACACAATTAACCATTTCATTCACATCATCTCCCTGCCAGGCACAACCCAAAATATCATTACTTACTCAGGAATAAATTACACAAGAAAATATCCTACCATAAAACATTAAGGAAAAAATACCTGGACAGACGCTTTAGGAGGACCTACATATTGTGCTGAAGATATGCCATCACTTTGTGCTTTCGGAGCAGCACTACCCCGAGACACAGAAGACACCCGCTTCTCACTATTATTATGTCCTTCCCTAATGACAACTCCACACTCTTTCCCAATCTTCATGGATCTACCACGCTTGTCTGTCTTCGGTGTAATAATTTTCTTACCAAACTTCTCCGACTTAATTTCAGCCAATACTAAGTCCAGCACTTCAATTATTTTCATTCTTTTTGAAAGGTAATACTCGTCCTCGTCACTTGAATCGCTTGATTCATCCTCATCAGCAACTACAACTGCCTTACCCTTTAGCTTCCCCGCAGTACCCTTTGACACTTCTTTACCCTTCCCTGCCAATAGCTTCCTTATAGTTCCTTGTTTTGTCTTAAGTAGCCTAAGAACGTTCTCCCGTTGAGCGGGAGCCTGCACGGCCGGCACTTTGACAATAGGAGCAACAGGAGCAGGATCCACAGCCGGCACTTGATTGTCTAGGTTTCTAGCCACCCATTCTTCCCTCCTGAAGTAATGACCAGACCAAAGCAATTGTAGTAAGTGATCCACTGAAGGATCTTCCACCTCGTCGGGCCAAGAATAATCATCACTTTCCAAAGGAAACACGAATCCAAGGATACTGATTACCTGAAGCTGCATTTTTACGGAAAGCAGAATTATCAATAGTGGCATAATTTAAGCCAGACAGACATATATTCAAATATTTACACGGAAGACAGACATCTATTACCTATCGGTTGCTCTCAATCCTGCGTATGTTGTCGTTATGGAAACTCATGAATTTTGGCAAAGCCTCAATAGACGGTTCAAGGAAGTTGTCCAGCCATTTAGCTTTATCTGGCAATAATTCACAAACCTTTGGCACGGTGGTCAAGATATGCAACTGGAATGCCAATGTGAACACATGAATCGTCAAATGTAAGGATGACAGCTTATCACGAAGAACATCCACGGTTGAGTTTACCTGATTTCCATACGTTAACATCTCCAGCGTAAGCTCAAAAGATTTTAGCCCCCAAGGATAGTTCAAAAAACCGTTAACATCCTTAACCTGTTCAACTACCTCTCTAGAAGCTTTGCCACTCGAAGAAGTAGGTATAAGTTTACCTTCAAGAATCAACACTAAGGCTAGCCTCAGCCTTCTGCCAGGACTCATCCTGTCTTTTGGCGGCTTCTGTCTGTCATAACGCAGCATATCTAAGATATAAGTTACTAGACAATGCTCCCTCTGTCCAATCAACCGTTTCCAGAAGGAATTTTGGCTAACAGAGACTTTCCTCAAAGCTTCCATCTCATCTTCTGAAGGGTACGAGTGACAGTTTAGACATGTCAGATAACCAAACTCCTTCAATCCATAACGAATCGGCTTCCCACCAAAGACATACCAAATTTCATGCTTCTTCCTTGTCACAAGAGACCGACAGAGGAACTGATGGACCAGCTTCCCTGACAACGCCACCTTCCTTGTCTGTATTTCAAAAAGCTTACCCAAAGGACTTTCCTTGATGTACTCAAGCTCTTATGTACCTTTAAGTACATCTCTCAGTGCCAAAAGATGTTCGGGATGAGAATACGAGTTAATACGGCCACCACCGAGAATCAGACTGTCGGGAAATAGTCGCGGAGGGAGTCAAGCAGGTATAGGGTTAGCCATCTGTCTTATGTTACCCCCGGGTGGTTGTCTGTCATTCAAAACTACTTTAATCACCAAATCTACGGACAAAAATCAAAAAATAACAAAAATAAGTCAAAAGAACAAACCTAGAAGTCCCCGCCATATGAATATGCTTAGAAGAAACAGCACCTTCGGATCTAGAAAGGCTATTTAACGATGACCTAGTAAAACGCCGAGTAGAATTGTCTCTGCACAGATTAAACACTTCCAAACGTTAAACCCCCACAAAAAGGAGTTTTCTGGTTCAGTACCAAATAAAAGTCGGAAAAACAATTTTCAAAAAAATTCTGGGTAAATACCTTGCCAAACTTTCCTCCATGTCGCCGTCAAATACCAGTCTCTTACACTTACGGCGATCTTCATCATTGTTACCATCTCCTGGAGATGCCATTAGGATTCACAACACAAAATAGAGAAGGATTTTGGTTTCGTTGAGATAAAAGAAAGAGAGGGAATTTAGTGAGAGAATAGTTTTAGCAGAGTGAAAGTGAATGAAATGAGATGAAAGAGAATAGGCATAAAGAATCGATATGGACAAAATTTTCAAAGCGAAAAAGGAACCGCTTTGGCAGTCAATAAGAACGAAGCAACCGTACCGTCGTCCAGTCACATTCGTCTCTCTCTTGTCTTCTCAGAGACCACAACAAAAATAAAATAAAAAATAACCTAAAACGAAAATCTAAGCGCCAAGGGCAACTCCGTCTTTCCGTCAACCCACACAAATCAAACGAATTCGTAATATGATTTTGTCTCTATATAGGCACTAAAATGATGTCATATTAAGGAGAATGAATATTTAATGGCAGTATCACTGAATTCCCTAATAATTATACTAATAATTGACAGTCAATAAATAAATAATGATATAAAAGAATAGGTTTAGCAAAAAATATGAAGGACAAATTCTTAAATGAAGGTGAAAATGACATAAAATACAAATAAACATCCAAGAATAGTGTATAACAAAAGAGAACTAGATCTAAGTATAAAATAAACGAAAAAGGAGAAATTTTTTTTTCCACCAAATATTATATATGTATATATATTGAAATAAGAAACGGGCTCAGCCCAAGACACGCGAGACAGGTCCAAATGGGCCTAACAATAAGAAAACACAGAAGGAAAAGGCCTTTGGCTCATATTTAAATACAACTAAAGCCCGTAGGCCCATTTAAAAGAAACTAACCAAAGGCGCGGCCCACTACGAGAAACCCTAGCGAACGAAACGTCGATTGAATGGGTGAAGTAGCCGCTGCTGCAACCTAATAAGCTTACCGGAGAAAGATGGTCGAGGGAGCTTCGGATTGAGCGGAGTCCGATTGAAGGAGGCCGGACCGGCAACATCCAACCTGGAGCAGTCAAAACCTATAGCGACGAAGAGAAGAAAAGACCACCGAAGACGGCTCTGGGATCTCCGACCTTGTTGAACTACTACCACCGGATCCACCAAACATCCACAAGACCTAAAAAACACCGGGAACATCAGCTACTCTTAAGCCAGGTACGTCGAGATGTCGAAAGGACCACCGCCGACGCGAAGAGAAACAAAAGGTTCCCGATCCGCTTTGGCAAAGAAAACAGGGTAGAGGAGACGCCGACTTCTCCGAAGAGGCAGAAGTGCGAGATCTCATCTCACTTCCGGAAAGAACGATCTCCGTTATGCCATATTCTTGCCAGATATGGGAAATGAACCACTAAACTGAAGAAATCCTATGGCCCGTTCCACCGTGGTATGAGAAGTAACTACCACCGACAAAATAGGAAGCTTTGCTGCCATGGAAACCGAAGATGAAAGTCACCGGAGAACCTGCAGAAGCGAGATCCGCTATGGGATTCGAAGAGAAGAACCACCACCGACAGAACCCAGGAAGAAAAACCAAAAGACACCGCCAATCAAAATATATAG
>OVBH01000087.1:0-10472 GCA_900406485.1 Physaria acutifolia | reverse complement strand
TTTTTTTTTTATCATTTCCCACTAAAACTTCCTAATAGAAAATTATAACCATATTTACTAATTTTGTTTCCATTTAATTACAGAAATTGCAATCATAATCTTAAAACTCAGCCCAAAAACCTATAACCTCAATTTTACGGCCCAAAAATCCAAAAAATACTGCTCTAAGCATTTGTGTAAATATTTTATTGGGCTATACTTACAACGGTGTCGTATCATCATTAGCAAATTTTTATTTTATTTTATAATTTATTGCATTAACCCAGAAAATATATAATATTTTTAATTTTCGTTTTCTAATTCTACCCGACCCAACCCATCTCCTACAACCATCTGTCTCGGTGGTGTTCTTTGATCCTCTCTCTCTCTCTAACAAACCTAAAATCTCTGCATTCTAGTGGATCAAGATAAAAGAGACGATTCGCGATGAAGATCGTGAAGACTCTATTTGAATTAACGAAAGGTGATAAATGCTATGCTCCAAGCTTCATCACCGTTAATCTATGTCTGGCTTTTATCGATGCCTCACTTGCTTTCATCGCATTTATTCAGGTAGTTTCTGAGAATTTCTGAGTCTAGCTCTTTTGATTTCATAGGTTTCGTTTCGTTTTTGTGCTGGAATAAAAAACGATTTGGTTTCTGAATGGTTGATTGTGTAAAGCATTGTGCTCCATTTCGTCTTTTTAAGACGCCATGAGATTTGAAATTTTATGGTGTTGAATTGATTGATTTTAGTTGTTAGGAGTCGTGTATCTGTTGTAGATTTTGTTGGCCATTAAATTTCTGGTCAACTCTATGAATAATAACTCATGGTGTTGAAGTGTGGTTTGTGAAAAATGAGAGATTTTGATTTAGGGAATCTGGAATCTGATATGAATTAACATCAGAAAGTAGGTTCTAGTGGTTATTGGCCAAAGTACTATTAGCACCATCAGTAAGTCATGGTGCTGAGGTGTGTTTTGTGAAAAAACAGAGATTTTGATTTAGGGAATCTGGAATCTGCTAATATGAATTAGCATTAGTGATTAGATTCTTTTCTTTTCAAAAGTGTAGTAGATAAAGATTCTTTCATGACTCTTATGTAGTTTTAGACAGTTAAGTACTTAAAAAGTCTTACTCTCTTATAAGATTTAACTTGTTACTGTTTTCAGTTATCTCGATTTCACCGGCGGAATAAACAAGTTGGATGGACGCGGCAAAAAGTAATTCTTCTTCTGATCTTCATGTTGCATGGGTTTAGTTCTTGTTACTTGCCATCTGACACATCCATCTATGGAAATTATAGGTACTTCATCTTATGATTGGATGTTCAAACACAGGTAAATCCTCCAGACATCTGCTATATAGGAACAAATATAATTGGGGAAAGTTGAATTCCGTAAGTAAGGTCTCTGTTCTTATCTATTTTACAGGTTCTGTTGCTTACTTCGTGGCTGCGATTATAGCGACTTGCACAAGGTGGCATCATTGGTCCAACGGGTTCGGTTTTCTACTGATGGGTAAAAATTTCATTTCCCTTGTTAAGTTTTGTGTATATTTTTCGTCGATTCATCATTTAGTTTGGTCCCTGATGAATTGAACTGTACTTGCAGCCCTTCCCAAAATTCTGTTTCTGGCAACTTTTCTCCTGCTTCTCTCCTTCTGGTATGTACATTCTCATTACTCTTATTGTATCGTATCGTATCTGATTATTTTTCTGAACAATGATCTGAGATGATAAGACAATGATGCTTCTTAATGGTACAGGGTAGATGTTTGCCATCAGGGTAATGGAGAAGAAGATGATGATGATGATGAAGAAGAAAGTAGCATCCAGCAAGTGTTGCTTGAAAAAAGCAAGACCAAGGGAGGTTCCTCGAATGCACGTGATCGTAGAAAGTGTTGCTCTTTCCATGGGATTCATGTTGGCACCCGGCAGAAGTTTGTTGTTGCGGTATGTGATACTTACGATTTTGTGCATCAACCAAGTTATTCATCTGATCTTTACTAATGTTTATCTTTTTGCTAGGCGGTTGTTCTTGTCTTCATCTTATTGATATCATTTACAATCCTTATCTGGATTGGTTCCGGAAAGAATCCCATCGATTCTTCATTTTTGGCTCAGGTAATTCTCCTTCACCATATGTAAGCTAGGTTCACACTGACATTTCCTCTTTCTCTATCGTGAAAGTTATTGCACCTAGAAAAGTAGAAGTCTTTGTCTATTGCCTTTCTGTTTTTTTCCTGATAAATTCATTTCCTTATGTAGGTGTATGTCGATATTTTTGCTGCAATAATGCTAATAACAGGTGGAGGAATATGCTTCTATGGTAAGTGATTGCTTAGTTCTTTTCTGGTTTCAGCTATTCGAAATTTTTAATGTAACTTGTGAAGATGCTTTGGTCAGTGATTAATAGGCTTATTGCTATGATTCTGTTATTTCGATTTATTTGTCCACATTGAGTCCTTTAGGCTTGATCGAGCAGCGTATATTCACCAACTCATTTATGTTCTTTCTCGCTCTTAGGACTGCGTCTGCTCTTTAATCTAAGGAAGGTTCGGTCTGAACAAGTTTCATCAGAGATGCGAAAGGTAACAAATGATTCTTATTGGCTCTTTGAAGTTTTTTACTCCTTGCACTTATCATCCGAGTCCTTACACTAGTAGTGCATTTACCTTTTATAGGTGTCAGGTTTAGCTGGTGTGTCAGTTGTTTGCTTCACAGTTAGCTCTTTAATCGCACTTCTCACACACATTCCGGTAAGACACTGTTATCCAAAAGTAATCTCGTAGACCAGACACTAACATGTGTTGAAATGCTTAACCAAAAGCAATTTCTGATCACAGCTCTTCTATCACTGGAACCCAAGCAACCTACATGGCGTCAAGGCTATTGTTCTTCTGATCATATACTATTTCCTAGGTGAAAGGATTTTTCTTTCGTTTGCGGTTTTTAAGACATCAAATTCACTATTCTTGATAAGAACATTTTTTGACAGGCTCCACCATACCATTGGCTTTCGTTTTATGGGTTTTGCGGGAGTTACCCCCTCAAAACATTGCGAGTAGACGAGAAGAACCAGAAAGGATTACTTATGTTAACTATGAAACTGTTGCAACTCAGACTCCTCAGCACTGGTCCTCCACAACTGTATCGAAAAATCAGGTACATTTCTTAATTAAGATCCAAATTAGGAAGTCGTTTCAGTCCCACAGAAAGAGTTTTGTAGTAAGCTGTAAATAGCTTGAACCAGACAAACTAAGGATGGGAATATAAAATTGGCCGTCTGAACATGAATACATGGTTGAAACACTACGAAAAAGTCATAACTTAGTGATTTTCATTTTTGTAACGCTCCGGCCGCCCCCATTCTTGGCACATACCTCTCACCCTCACTAGGTTCATGGGCTCCATCCCGGTCCGACATCCAGTTCCCTTACTTATGGATGCTAAAACCTTTAGATCTGGATGGACCTATAGGTCTTGTGAGAGGTATTGGTCCCAGGTTTGGTGGTGGTCGGGGTTACAATTTTATTAGTGACTTTTGAGATTGGTTGTTTCGGAGTTTCCTCTTTTCTGACCCATAGATTGTTAGGTAGGCCACTTAATATGTATTTTGGTTTGGACATGATCATGCAGGTTTCTAAAGCAAGTCCGATATGAACCAAAGAATCATCAAAATTGTTGGCCCTAAAGCAAGAAACAAAATGGTTCTTGAGGATTTTTCTTATCTAAGCCTCGTGAGATTGCAGAATGGTTCTTAAGGACCATATGGTGTGTCGTGTTACTGAAGTGAATGAAAAGTGGAAACAAAGCTCGTGTTCTTCTTCTTCTTCTCTGTGTCGCCTTCGAAGACAAAAAGTTTGTTGATAAAAATAGGAGAAACCTCTGTAAATATTAACTTGTGGTTTAAGTTTTTAGGTTTGTAGGTGAAACATGATGTGTTGTGGACTTGTTGGTTTTAATTGTGCCCCAAGCAAAGATCTCTCGCCTTTCACTAATTAATCCTTTAGCCGAGGCTTCAAATCTTAATGTTCCTCACTCGATAAGACAATGTAGCTATACAAGTAATCTAAACCACATGTTTCACCTTTGATCATATTTTGTCTGAAAATATATAGGGTTTAATCTTTTTGGATGTTTGAAAAGAAAACACACACTATTTCCTATTTCTTGGGATTTAAGCAACAACCATCTTCATAACAAAGGTATTGTTTACTTACTCATGGTCTAATGTCTAATAATCCCCAAAAAAAAAATTATAAATACTAAATCTGAACTTTTGAACTTAGATTCTAGTGTTTATATAAAGCGTTTAATAGTTTTATGTAAGTTATAGAGTGTTTAAATATATTTTATAGTTTCATTGGATTTGGACACCTCACTCTCATCACTTTTCATGTGTTATGTAATTATCACAAATGATTTTGACATATGGTCTTCAATAAATAATAGGACAATTAAATTCATTATTTTTTCAATAAATATTTATTTATTGAATTGACCCTAAAATCTTGAATGTATACATCATTTAAAATTCCATGATTCTTCTTGACTTTGTTTTTTTGGATGATTCTAGTATTAATACATCTACTAGTTATTGCAAGATGCATCAATTAAATGTACTAGGGATATTATTTGATGAAGCTTTATTAATTTGGCATTTTGTTGCATGTGACAAACATTGTATTATACGGATAAAAACAAAATCTTAATAATGCTTATAAGTTTTGACAAAAATAAATAAATAATAATGATTATACATAGCCAGAAAAAAAAATGAGGATACCTTTAACATCAATTCTATATACAATAAAAAAACCAGTAAATGTGTTTAAAAAAAATATTTTAACTATTTTCGACTCGAATTATTCCGAAATTGATGGTATAATAATAATTTTTTTTTTTAATTTTATCAACAATAAAATTTAGAATTAGATATTTGATTTTCACAAACTTATTAATTATTCCACTATAAATTTATATTTCTAATCGATTTTTAAGCAGAATAAACAGATTTATATTTTTTCGAAAAAAACAGATTTATATTTATATCTGAAACTATTTTAGTCTGATATCTAATTTTTAAATATCCAACTAAATCCAATTATCTAACTAAATACAAATATTTTTTTCAAAAATATTCTTATTTAAATATTTTAACTAATTAGAAAAATAAACATGTATATTTTATTTGTTTTAATAAAACATATTGTCTAGTTTCTTCTAAAAACACTGTCCAATGCAGTAAAATTTTTAAAAATATAGTTTCAATTTAAAGTCAACAAGTCATTAATCTCTATCCACTCTCCATATTTAGATTTTTATAAGAAGTTTAGATAAATAATAATATTTTGGTAATTAAAAACAAATTTTATAATATTATTTTTCATCAACCAGCTATAAATGCCACAGTTGTCAAAAGATCATCTTCTTTGCTTTACCTTCACTCTCTACCTTTTCTCTTTCTCAATTTGCAAATCAAAGTTTTCTTTCCAGCTTTAGAACACACACTCACCAACAATCTCACCCAACTTTTTTTAATCCCTCACTAAATCCTAATCTAAGAACCCTAAATCACTCTAATCCNTTGCCTCCACTTCTTTATTTCACTTTCTCTTTGGTTTGATTGAAAATCAAAGAAAAGTGAAACCTTTTGCTCTTTGTTTTCTTCTGTTCTAAGCAGAAGATAAACCGAAAGAGGAAAAATTTGGTCGCCACATGTTAAGGTATATCCCTGGAACTCAAAAAAAAAAACTTTCTTTTTTTTGTTTTGTTTCAGAATTTTTCTTTCGGTAGCATTTTTATCTCTTGCTTCAGTAGTAAGTGATTCTTTTCCACTGTTTTAAGAGCTGGGCTTACTTTTTATTTTAATTCTTCAATTAATTTTTGTGACAAATGTTGGAAACTAAATGCCTATAACTTGTTTGTTATAATGCCGCAATTAAATTCTGAGATCTTCGAACATTGTTTCTGTATGCGTCAGCATTTGTGGTTATCCAAACTTCTGAGTCGGCAGCTTTAGATACCAATTTTAGATTCTTACATTTGTCGAAAAATCCAGTTTTTGAGATTAGAATAGAAAGAAGCAATAAATACTCTTCTTTTGCTTGTAAGTTTAGTGAANCAATAAATACTCTTCTTTTGCTTGTAAGTTTAGTGAAAGTTTGAGACGTCTTTGTCTACTTGATGTATTCAAAGGTTTTTAAAATTTGTATGTTTTCTTGTTTACTAGGTTGGAATTGTGAAGTTGTGTGTTAAGGGAAGACAATTTGTCACCGGAGAGAGGATTAAAGATGCCATCTCAGAGTCCTTTGAATGCTGAAATGTCAAAGAAGGTTTCCCTTTTAGGTTTGAAGAGTATAAAACTATGGGTGTTGATCTGTTTGTTAGTTGGAACATTTGCAATTTTGGCTCTTTGTACCTTATCTCTATGGATTACATTCCGCCGAAAATCTCGGAGAGCATCATCGCAGAAGCTGTTACCCTTTAGTCAAAGACCAAGTGTGGCGAAAGATATCAGGGTTGATGATAGGGCTGGGTTTCAGAATCATAATGAGACTTCGGTTATTACACTTGCTGATAAATCGAGTGACAGAAACTCAGAAAAGATGATGTCGTACTTGGGAAGAACAAATTCTAGTGATAATGATAGTATAAGTCGTTGTAGCTCTGTGCATCGTCATGAGAGAGCTTATAGTTCTCACTCCGGTGAAGAAGGAAGCTTTGGACACGCTTGGAGACAAGCTTCCCTATCACAGGGGGGGCTTGTAACAGCATCTCCTTTGGTTGGTTTGCCAGAAATATCTCATCTTGGTTGGGGACACTGGTTTACTCTTAGGGATCTTCAGCTAGCTACCAACCGTTTTGCGGCAGAAAATGTAATTGGTGAGGGTGGTTATGGAGTAGTATATAAGGGTAGACTCATCAACGGTAACGATGTTGCTGTAAAGAAGCTTCTTAACAATGTGTAAGATTTTGTTTGTTCGGGATTATCAAATGTTAGTGAACCCTGTGGAAAATTTTAGTAATCCTATCACAATTCTGTCTCTAGGGGACAGGCTGAGAAGGAATTTCGAGTTGAAGTTGAGGCTATTGGTCATGTACGGCACAAGAATCTTGTAAGGCTTCTAGGATATTGCATAGAGGGTGTGAATAGGTGAGTCTAACTCGCCTCTTATCAATCTGAAATTGCTACAAATTCAGTCTCCTCAGTAATATCTTATCGTACCAACAAAAGAATATTCAATTACATTTAATGATATGAGTAGAAACTAATCTAATGAGTCAATTTCTATTTGGCTGTAATGCAGGATGCTTGTTTATGAGTATGTCAATAATGGTAACTTAGAACAATGGTTACATGGAGCCATGGGGAAACATAGCACTCTCACTTGGGAGGCACGCATAAAGATCCTTATTGGTACTGCACAAGCGTAAGTTGTTTAAAATGTCGACTCTGATGTTGGATCTTGTAATTGAAATCTTAAATATAACTCTTTAACGGGGAAATTGACATGCTCTGCACTACAATTCACAGGCTTGCATATTTGCACGAAGCAATAGAACCAAAAGTAGTCCACAGAGACATAAAAGCAAGCAATATCTTGATTGATGTTGACTTCAATGCAAAGCTTTCCGATTTTGGGTTAGCCAAGCTCTTAGACGCGGGTGAGAGTCATATAAATACCAGAGTCATGGGCACCTTTGGGTAAGTTTAAAACTTGTACCCTCTTTGGCAATGATGGGTTTATGTATACATCTTATTAAAAAGTCATGTGTATTATGCGTCAGGTATGTAGCACCTGAATATGCTAATACAGGCCTATTGAATGAGAAGAGCGACATCTATAGCTTCGGTGTCCTGCTTCTAGAAACTATAACTGGACGAGATCCAGTTGATTATGACCGTCCAACTAATGAGGTAACTTAAAATATCTCTGATTTGTCACTGTATCTAGAGGAGTTATGAATATATTAATCTGGTGTTGAAACATCTGTTCTTGTTGGCAGGTGAATCTAGTTGAATGGCTAAAGATGATGGTTGGAACACGAAGAGCTGAAGAAGTTGCTGATCCAAGAATTGAGCCAAAACCCGCTACACGTGCTCTGAAACGTGCACTTCTTGTTGCCTTGAGATGTGTGGACCCCGAAGCAGAGAAACGTCCTAAAATGAGCCAGGTTGTTCGGATGCTTGAATCCGATGAACACCCTTTTCGTGAGGTATCTATACTATTCGCCGATTTGGGACTAATTCTCTGTTATGTGTGGAGTAGTACATATATCAACAAACTTGTGTGTTTTTGTTGCAGGAGAGAAGGAACAGAAGGAGTAGAACAGCGAGTATGGAGATTGTCGAAGCCACAGAGCTAGCGGACCTAAGCAAACCGGCTGGTCAGTCAGAGAATCATACAACAAAACCTGAGAAGATATAAACAAGAACATGTTGCTGACCCTGTGTAAGACTCAGCTAAATGCTCTGTACTAATCAGATGGCTCATGAGAGAAACACATCAAATCAGGTTAAACAAAGACTCTCATACTGGTTCATATCAAAAGAGCTACTCCAAGTTATTTCTAACATCGGCCAAGTAAAACTAATGATGCAATCTTAGGAGCCATTGTTTGTAATGTTTTGAGAATGGCTTTGTCTCTCTCTTGATCTTTGTGATTCTTGGTTCATATAAGATCTTTCTCTCTTGGCTTTTAGGATGTCTGAATATTAGCCAGACCAGATTTGTTGTTGTAGTACTATGAATGTAAATTATTTGTCATCCTCTCTCTTGACAAATAACATATATGACCTATATAAGATTTATGACTTCTATTACTTTTTCATGATATCTTTAGTTATATCAGCAGTGTGAGTCAGCTGAGTTGTAATGAGACCAATACTCTTTCACCAGCTTCCCAAACAAAGACTTCTCATCCTTCATCAGCTTCATTGGCTCATCATACTCCACAATTCTTCCTAAAAATTTGAATCAAAACTCATTAAATATTGAAACAGATTCAGGTAACAGGGTGTGTGAGCGCTGCCTAAGAGATGTAGGGCTCACGGGTTTGAACAACACTTACCATCACTGATGGAGAGAACC
Organism: Physaria acutifolia; assembly: GCA_900406485.1. Classification (NCBI taxonomy): domain Eukaryota; kingdom Viridiplantae; phylum Streptophyta; class Magnoliopsida; order Brassicales; family Brassicaceae; genus Physaria; species Physaria acutifolia. Next base: position 1,394 of record OVBH01000087.1, on the reverse strand, counting down.
ATTGTACAATCCATAACAGTAGGGATACGATGAGCTACAGTTATGACAGTACAATCGGCGAATTCTCGCCGGATTGTTTTCTGAAGTATCAAATCCGTGGCATTATCTATTGATGCAGTGGCTTCGTCGAGGACTAGTACTCTGCTTCTTCTCAAAACAGCTCTGCCTAAACAGAACAATTGTCTCTGTCCCATGCTCCAGTTTGATCCATCTTCCACAACTATCCAAAACAATAAACTTTGAGCCATGAATACATCTAAAAGTTTCTATAAATTTCCAGAGATTTATAGTTACCTAATGAATCTAAACCCTTCTCTTTTTCTTGAACTACTTCTCTAAGTTGACACTTTCCAAGAACCTGCAACAAAAAGGTTGGATCTTTTGTATTTTTTTAATCTCAATTTCTTCATAAGATTCATAGTTTCAAATTGGTATTTAGAAGTTATACATACCTCCCAAATCTCAGCATCTGAATGTTGACACAATGGATCAAGATTATATCTTACTGTTCCATTGAAAAGAGTTGGATCTTGAGGTATAATCCCAAACCTCGATCTCAGATCATGAACTCCAATTTTGGAGATGTCAATGCCATCTACAACAATCTTTCCTCCAACAGGCTCAACAAGTCTGAACAGAGCACTGATCAAAGTTGTCTTTCCGCTACCGGTCCGGCCAACGACTCCAATCTTGTGTCCTCCTTCAAATGTGCAGCTGATTCCTTTTAAAACCAATGGTGATTCTCTTCTGTATCTTATCTGTATATATGAAAGCTTGTAAGATTAATATATACACTTTTGTTTAATGAATTATGGAGTGAAATGTTAAACTTGCCTGCAAATTCGAGATTTCAACTCGGCCTGTGACTGGCCAATCAACAGGTGGTCGAGTATCTTCTATTACTTCAGGAGCCTCAGGTGTTAAATGTGTGTACTGATTAAGCCTCTCAACGGAAATGATCCAGTTAGCTAAGTAGCATTGGTTCTGTACGGAGTAAACAAGTGACATGTTCAAAGATAAACCGTAAGATAACGCCATACCAATGAAACCTGAACACAACAAACAAAACTCCANCCAAAAAGTAAATTAATGAGAAAACCTAGCAACTGTAACTTAATAATAAGCAGACTGTTAATCTCCATCTCAATGGAATTCTTAGCTTNCCGGAGCTAAATGTTCCTGTAGGGAGCAAAACCATGCAGAAAGCAGTAGAGGCAAGAACAATGGCGCAAACGGTTTCAAGCCGCTGGATTAGCCATTCGTTAGCTGCAAAGCTGTGAAAGAAAGGACTAGTGTCTGTATCGATGAGTGTAAGACTTTGAGGCAAAAATCAAAACAAGAATCAGATCGACAATATATTATTACCGCCGGAATCAAAGGAAGGCGATGAAATT
>OVBH01000086.1:0-10518 GCA_900406485.1 Physaria acutifolia | reverse complement strand
GATTCGATTACTTCTAAAGCGAATCTGCATCGATTCTCTAGAGATCCGCCGTAAATGTCGGTTCGATCGTTGATTGAGTCTTTCAGAAATTGGTCTATTAAGTACCCGTGAGCTCCATGGATCTCTACTCCTTCGAAACCTAGAAATTTTTTTTCACAAAGTTAAAACATTTTTATTGAATCAATCTAAAGTTTGGATTTTTTTACCAGCTTCGATTGCGTTTCTTGCAGCAAGACGAAAATGATTGATAATGGTGGGGATCTCGTCAGTTCTTAGCCTCCTCGGAGGTGTATATGAATCGTCGGCTAATGGTTTATCTGTAGAAGAGATCGGAGCTTCCCCATTTGGCTGTTTATCTACAAATATTCATACGATGATGATGTTTCAGTTCGTATCTGATTCAGCAACTTCAAATCCTAAAAGTGAAAACTTTTAACAGACCTCGATGACAAGCGCGACCACAGTGCCAGATCTGACAGAAGAAGACGCCGCCTTTTGAGTGAACGGCGTCAACGATGGGCTTCCATGCTTCTATTTGATTTTTTCTCCATATCCCTGGCATGTTTTGATTCCTTTTGAGAGTCAAAAGAGTCAACCAAAATCAGAACACAAAAAGTCACGTTTTATGGTGATTTTGGTTATAAGTATACTCACATCACGGCAGTTTCAGAAACTCCGGTGGCTTCGCTGATGAGAAGACCTCCCGGTGTTGCTCTCTGAGAGTAATACAAAGCAGCATTAGGTTGTGGAACAGTTCCAGCTGATCTGTTTCTCACCATCGGAGCCATAACTATTCTAGATATAAGTAAATTCAGAGTTTTCATTAAGACAATCTATGTATTTAGCAGAGAGTTGTGTATGAATGAGATTTTAAGAGAACCTGTGTGAAAGGTTGAAGCTTTTCATCGAGAATGGTTTGAGAAGAGGAATCGTTTGTTTGGTTGCAGAGATAGTTCCGTTCTCCTTCTCCATCGATCTATCTTTCAAGAACTCCAGATTTGTGTTGCCTTTCTAAGTTTTCAAGATATTGTTTTGAAGATTTATTATCCCCAATTACGTGAAACAGAGGAAGTTCTAAGAGAAACAAAGTGGTTGGTGTTGTTAAAAGGTCAAAGTCAACATTCGAATCTCACCTTTATCATTTTTTTATGTAACCATGACGTGATTAGTGGTTTCTTTGATCAGTTAGGTCGAAGAACCTATATAGAATAATACAATTGGCTACAAATACAATCGTATTGTCTCTTACCTTTTCCACCAAACATTTGTTGCTTGTACAGATATTGAAGAGCTCTCTGTTTCTTGTGTATTACTGAGAAAGATTCAAGTCTAAACAAACACTAGTCTCAGATCCTTCCTGCTTTTCTTTGGAGCTATACTCGTTGGATGCTGAAGAGCTCGTAGTATCAGCTGCTTTGTTGGCCTCTGCTTTGTTCATGAAAATGAAATCCTCTGGCTGAAACGAAGGGAATCTACGGACTCTTGCTCTTTCTTCTTCCTCCTGTCTCTTCTTCTCCATGGAGCTGATCATATGTTTCCTCATTTCCCTTGCGTTTTTGAGAAATGTGTACAACTCCATTTTTTCTTCTTCGTCTTCTTCCTTCTCCATTTTCACTTTCTTCCTGTCTCTATCCATTGAACGACTCTCTCTATCAGGAATTGGTGGTGAGATTATTATTGCCTCTAGTTGGAAGACTAATAGAACCTTATCTGTAAAAGAGTCTCATATTTCCTTCTCTCTTTGGGTGGCTATGGAGAAATATCAAAACCATCATGGACCCCACCATGATGGACATTTATATAGCAACATGTTATACATGTGTACATATGTACAGTCTACAGGGACTGGCTCAGTTTCATGCTAAACTAACCACTTCAACAATAACCTTACTGAACAACCTCAAGCTCATTCGTTTGTGAAGCTTTGTTAGTTGTTGGGTCTATGTTTCTCTTCAGTCATCTGCCCATGGAACACCGTGTTTGGCCCAGAGATAGTATGCTCCAACAGGTCCTCGTCCACCAAATTCATATAACTCCGGAGCTGTGTGGTGCTTGTCTATTTCTTCTAGGACCGGACTCAGAATGTCCCATGCTGCTGCAACCTCATCGCTTCTCATGAACAGATGATTGTCTCCATCAATTACATCATGAATTAGGTGTTCATATGAGTCTGGTACTTCAGTTTTATACCTACAGATTTGACCCAACAACACAAATAACTACAAGGAGCAAAAGTTTGATTTGAAAATCTGCAAGAAAACAGATGAGAAACCACAACTTGCCTGTCTTTATAGAGAAGGTTAAGTTCAGACGCATCTAGCTGAAGACCTAAACCAGGAACCTTGTTGTTAATTTTCACCAGGATGGCTTCATCAGGTTCATCACGCAGAATAAGCTCATTTGTCCCCAAATCTATGTTTATTCCAATGTTTTCTCGGTAAAGGTTTCCAGGAACATGCCGGAATTGCACACGAATCTCCACTCTTGAACATCAAGGCACAGCAATCAATTGTAATGACAGTTGGATATTTCCATGAGTCTGAATAGTTACTCTTACCTGTGTTTAATGAGGCCTGTGCCAACTCTTACCAGGAAAGGTACACCATCCCAACGTGCATTATCAATATACAAGGCTGCAGCGCAATATGTAGGATCTACACCATTCAAGATGACACCGTTCTTGTCTCGGGAACTAGATTTATATTGGCCAAGGATGACATCACGCAGGTCTAGTTTGCGAATCGATCTCAAAACCTTTACCTGAAGAAGCAGGTTTTAACAAGGTCACTTGACAGAACTTGAATATATATCGAAAGCCGATTTGTTCTTTGCTAGTGCAGGTTTGACCTTTTCATTGCGGATATCTTCACCATCGAGGCTTATCGGAGGTTCCATGGTAAGTAATGCGATTGTCTGAAGTATATGGCTGTGCACTATGTCCCGAATTATTCCATATCCATCAGAATACCTTTAGAAAAGCAGTAGGAAATCAGGTACTGATACCACTTCTTTGTCCAAGAACGGTGAAACAACATAATTTATTATGCCTTACCTTTTTGTTTGTGCAATTGATTCTGATACAATAACCTGGAAATATCGTTATAATTATAGCCAGAGTGAACAAAGCAAAATGTGGAGGAGGAAAGTCTTGGGACTATGCACAAGTATAAAAATCACAAGGATAATTACCTGTATATTGCGAATGTATGTTCTATTCCATAGTGGTTCAAAAACTAGATTTGAAAACCTTAATACTGTCAGATTTTCAATGAGGTTCCTTCCTAACATGTGATCTATCCTGCAATGGGCACAGAAATTGTGAATAAAGTTGAACTCGGAGAACGGTGCATGCAGAAAGTAACTAGATTAAAAAGGAGGACCTGTAGATTTGCTTCTCTTCAAACTTAGAGAGAAGTGACTTTGTCAGCTGATGAGATGATTGTGAGCTAGAACCAAAAGGTTTCTCAACTATTATACGAGTCCAGCCTCGAGGTGCTTGAGCTTTATCTGCAATGGTGGATGCCACATCAATGAGGGCTTCTTGAGGTACTGAGAGATAAAAGATCCTATTTGCTTTTGATTCTCCCTGAAGAAGGAAAGCTATTATTGTATTAGTGTTTATCCTTCTTGTCAATTACAAATAGGACTACTTCTGGCAGAAAATGTACTAATCAAACAAAAAGATTCTTAGGAACCTCAATCTGTTTCATTCTCTCGGCAAGTCGTGACATCCCATCTCTGTTATTATAACCTCCATTGATATAGTATGTTCTACTAAGAAATGCATCCATCTTGTCCCCACAATTTTCCCTGAACATTTAGCATCATACCTAGTTAGCAAAGAACATATCAACATTACAAAGTTTAAGGTAGGAACAAGAAACATATATACTGATGATCAACACGGCAAGTCACAGTTGACGCGATGATGGATCTTAGGTCTTCATCTGTAAGATCTTTTCTTGAAAACCCAAATATGGCAACATCCTGTTACAATGAAGTCCAATCACGAAGACAAACCAATACTTACCATTTGGGTCTTGATTACCAAAACCATACCTCAGGAAGGTAGCCGCTATAATACAAAGCAAACAGTGCTGGGAAAATCTTCCCTCTTGCTAGTTCACCAGTAGCTCCTACAACAACAATGCAAAGCGAAGCACCTCTTTGAACATCTGAAATACTTTCTGAGACTTGTTTTGACACTGGTGGTGAATCTACAACTTCTTGAGAACCATTACTCAGATCAGTTACTAGAATATTCTCTTCTGGTCGTAGATCTGTAGCTCCAGTTCCTTCAGTAAAACCTGCATCACATTTTACCTCAGCAAACACTAAAGAAGGATATATAGGAGATGAAATTGATTCTTTTCTTAGACCGTGTTCATCGTCAAGGAAAGTGTGCTCTGAGCGTGTTTTAATCTCGTTTAAAGGCTGATGTTTTCTATGGCTGCCTTGTCTAACATTCAGGCTTTTAAGTATCCATAGCTTCAACCCACAAAATCTCCTGCAGAGATTCGAGCCTCCTCCATTGAGCACATGGCTGTCACTTCTGGAGAAACTATAGTCTCTTGACGAAATCTCCTCTCACACAAAAAAGAAAAAAAAATCGAATTTCAACAACTAAAGCAGAGATCGAATCAATCCCTAAAATCTTAGATTGCAGAAAGAATAGATTCAGAAGCATAAAGCACAATTTGAGATCTTTAGCATAAAAAAAGGAAAAAAAAAAAAAACTATCTTTACTTCTCAAAGTAATGATCTTTGGATAAAATGAAAACATGCAAGAAAAGTAATTACATGTGCTTACCGGAAAACTAGAAAAAGAGGCGGCGAGATGGCGAGAGCAGGCGGAGGACGAAAGAGCAGTAGCTGATTGAGAAAAAGGAAGTAAGCAACTTGAGAGAGACATGAGGATGGTTCATCAGTGATGATTGTTGCTTTAACCTTGTTAAAAGTTGAAACTTTTTAGAAGCTGATTCATGTAGAAGGACGACTACAAGTTGATTCATGTCTCGATTGTGTTGAATTCGGTTTTGTTAAACCGAACCGAAATTAATTGAATTGGTTGGTTATTGAGGAAAGGGAATTACAGATGGTTAGGCGGGAGTGGGTACGTTGCCTTTAACAGCTAAGTGTCAACGTCTCTTCTGTTTCTGAGTCAGCGTCACNTCTCTTCTGGTTCGGAGTCAGCGTCAACGTTATGTTTGTGAGATGAGATCATCATCTTCTTCGATCTTATCGTCTAAAGTTCTCAACTTTTTTTATATTTTCTGAGGAGAGTGACCTTTTTTTTTGTGTGATTTAAGTGGCGAGGACGATCACCTTTTTTTTTTAGTCTCTGTTTCATTATTCTGGGTTTCTAGTTTGTGTCACTTTTTCGTAGGTTTTACGGATTTGGCTCGATGGCGAGGAAAAAGATAAGAGAGTATGATTCGAAGAGACTTCTCAAGGAGCATTTGAAGCGTCTCGCTAACATTGATCTACAAATTCGTTCTGCTCAGGTCATCACACTTACGAAATTCTAGTTTTTATTCTCATCGATCTACTCTAAATTCTCCAGATGTTATAGGTTCAATAGCACAAAACTCGACCTCTTCAATGAATTGTCTGGACTAAGAGCTAATGGAAGTTCGAATCTTTGATTTTGGGGATATGGCTATTGATGATTATTAGGATTTTAATTTTGATATCTCCTGTAAAATCAGCTGAGAACATTGAAGTTAGACTGATTTGTTTTCTCTGCTACAAATGGGTGATTTTGTTTACTGTTGTATACTTTTTAGGTGACAGAATCTACGGATTTCACTGAGTTGGTCAACAAGGAGTCATGGCTATCATCCACAAAGCTAGTTGTGAAGCCTGATATGCTGTTTGGAAAACGCGGTAAAAGTGGCTTGGTAGCTCTAAAGCTGGATCTTGCTGAAGTTGCTGAGTTTGTCAAAGTCCGCCTCGGCACTGAGGTGATTCATCCCAGCCAGAGTTAGAGTACAGCGGGTTAAAGTTGTTGTGTTATTGATGTTTGTTTATGCATTAATTATGCGTGGCAGGTTGAAATGGAAGGATGTAAAGCCCCTATCACTACATTCATTGTAGAGCCCTTTATGCCGCATGATCAAGAATACTACCTTTCGATAGTGTCTGATAGGCTTGGCTGCAATATAAGCTTTTCTGAATGTGGTGGCATTGACATAGAAGATAACTGGGACAAAGTACTACCTTTTGGTTCTTTTCTTATTTTTCTGCATTTTCTTTCTCTCTTGACTCAGTCTTGGTGTTTTCTGCTAAGAATTATAAACGAATTTACCTGGAGAACTTGGTTTTTCGGGTGTCAACAGGTGAAGTCTATATTTCTTCCTGCGGAAAAGTCAATGACGCTAGAAGTATGTGCTCCATTGATAGCAACACTTCCTCTTGAGGTAAGTTTTTGTTTGCTATTACATTGTCTAAGGAATCTGGTTTCACTATGCATAGATTTTCTGGTTTTTTCCTCTGCATATTCAAAGATTTGTTAAGCTAATTTTATGACTTCTCGGTTCTGCAGTCTAAACCTATTACTAGCTTCCTCTCAAAATGTTCATGTATTTCAGGTTCGAGCTAAAATCGGCAACTTCATAATGGGTGCATTTTCTGTATTTCAAGGTATGGGTATACTACACTTACTTTCAAGCATTTGGGCATGTACCAAGAGCTTTGCTACAAGATCTCTTGAGGAAATTGTCTTATTATCAATTTGTATTTTCTTGAAAGATTTGGATTTCAGTTTTATGGAGATGAATCCTTTTACACTAGTCGATGGAGAGCCATACCCTTTGGATATGAGGGGAGAATTGGACGACACTGCTGCCTTCAAGAATTTCAACAAGTATGTCTAACATTTCTAAGTTTTCTGGTGCTCTCCACAGTCAGTTTTTCTGTGGAAACTCATTGGATTCATAAGTTCTATGAATTCAGGTGGGGAGACATTGAATTTCCTCTGCCATTTGGAAGGGTCCTCAGCGCAACAGAGAGCTTCATCCATGGTTTAGATGAGAAGGTTTGAGTGGCCGGCTTTTCGTACAGAAGCCCCTTTATGACTCAAAAAAGACTGTAATTATACTGATCATACACGTGTGTGTTACTTATTGCAGACAAGTGCCTCTTTGAAGTTCACTGTTTTGAATCCTAAAGGCCGCATTTGGACGATGGTAGCTGGTGGTGGTGCTAGTGTCATATATGCTGATACAGTGAGTTAAAACCCCTGAGCTTAAGGACACATCAATGTTATTTAAGTAGATAAGCTAACTGTAACGTAATCAACTCAAATTTTAGATTATAGATTATAGATTTCAAGGAAGTCTTATAATGAGGTCTCCAAAGAACTTCTCACTTTAGTTTGCTTGTGTTTTCCTTATCTACGTTTGACAAGGTCGGGGATTTAGGTTATGCATCAGAACTTGGGAACTACGCAGAGTATAGCGGCGCACCTAATGAGGAAGAGGTGTTACAGTACGCAAGAGTTGTCATTGATGTAAGTCATTACAAAGAATTTAGCTTTTTAATCATTCACTGTTTTTCTCTATACAAAATCGAGAGATTCACTGACCGAATGTTCGGGATTTGTCAGTGTGCTACTGCTGATCCTGACGGGCGTAAACGAGCTCTTCTTATCGGGGGAGGCATTGCCAACTTCACAGATGTTGCAGCTACTTTCAACGGTATCATCAGAGCCCTAAGAGAAAAGGTAGTTTTAACAAAACAGTTGCTACTGTATTTTTGTGAAGACGGGAAGAATGCCTAATAACTAGATTGTTTTGTGTGCAATGAGCAGGAAACAAAGTTGAAAGCATCAAGAATGCACATTTATGTAAGGAGAGGTGGACCTAATTACCAGACTGGTTTGGCTAGAATGCGAGCTTTGGGAGAGGAACTTGGTGTTCCTCTAGAGGTAACCCTTTCTGGATAAGACTGTTACAATCTAAGGCCTAGGAGAAATGGTGTTGTTAGCTCGAATATTGAAGTTCATAAGGATTGATGATTTGCAGGTATATGGACCAGAAGCAACTATGACAGGAATATGTAAACGAGCTATTGACTGCATCATGTTGCCTGATGCATAAACCCACCAAGCAGAACACAAACTCTGAAGCTGGGGACTCTGAGTGAGTTTGTTGGTTCTTGTTTTTCATCTCTCTTTCCGCATATGAAAATGAGAAGCTCTTTCTTTTTCCTGTCTGTATTGTGAATTTGAAAACTGTATAATTGTGTGTTTCAAGTGTAATTGTAATCCAACTGTCAAAATCCTTATTTGAAATGTATAATAACTAATAAGACTTCAAATGCAACTCAAAAATGGCAGCTATATTAAAATGCATATATTATCATAAACCAATATATTAATCATTTGGTTCGGTTCGAAAACCCGGTTTAGGAAACAGATAAGTATTGGGCTTAAAATTAGATTCTGAGCCCAATTTAAATTTTGGATTTTGAAATTTTAGATCCTTCCGCCTTCCCGGTCCATAACTTTTATTCAAATCTACATATCTGTCGCTTCGGTGACTGTTGCAGTACTGATTTGTGTTTCCTCTAACCTAAAAATGGGAGAGAAAGGTGAACCATTTGAATTCCGATGTTTAATTTGTTCTTGGGCTTAATTTTAATTTTCGATTTCTGTTTGTTTTTATTGTGAAGATGAATTAACGTGTAAAAGATGGTGTTTTGTGGCAGTTGATCTTTGGTCTGAAGTCATGAAGGAAGAAGGCGGAGATGGATTTGGAGATATACCGAAGGTGGAAGCTGTATATCAGAGAAGAAAGAAGAAGACTGAGAAGTCCTCCGAAGCCGTCAATTTGTAAATTTCTGTTACTGCTAAATCTGTGAAAATGTGTGAGTGTGGGTATTTTGGCTATGTATCTGATAATTTTGTTTGACTGTTTTTCTGAGAAATAGAGGCTGGTTGGTGAAAAGGACTCGTAGTAGCTCGATCAGTGGTCCAAAAAGAGATAGCTGGACTCGTTCACTTTCCACCAGGTGTACATTCTAAGCTTAACCCGAATTTTGTGTTTCTTCTGATTCTGGAGTTTTTGTTTGTTTGTTGCTGTTGGTTTACACCGAAACCGTAGTTGTTGCAACAGATGACCCTTGTTGGAACANTGTTACCTTTGACTCTTGCAAGGGATCCTCCTTGACTCTTACTCAAAGGATAATCATATGAGATAACACCATTTCATATTTATACTAAACCCAACAAGACATATGAAAAGACTAAACAATCCAAATACCTTATTTAAGACCCACTAACATTCATTTTCTTATTTCAGTGTTCTTGTACTGCGTATGATCTTTCCAATTATTTTCTTATGTTATGAATTAGTGCTCATCTCCTGGTTGTTGAAATGTCAATGAAATAGCACCAATTTATATTATAGTAGATTGATGCAAGGCTTTAAAAAACGAAGTTGCTTATATTTTTAATTTTGGTGTTGTCACAGAGGGAGGGAGAGTATTGCGGTGGGCGCTTATGTCAACAATCAGCCTCAGAAGAAGCAGGCGAGAAGAAAAAAACCCGCTATTCCAAAGGTAGACGTAGTTCTATCTATCTTGTTCAGTGACAACTTATGCGGTTTTGATATGAGTCTAGTGTCTTCAAAACAAACTTTATTTTGTCTCTGGATTCTCATTTTCTCCTAGAAGTTGGTCAAAATGTATGTTCTCCTTTCTTTGGACTCTAATTTTCTCTTTGGAGATGATATAGAAGTATTGTTTTTATAAACTCTCAGGGAAAAGTTGATAAAGCTCCAGACTTAGAAAAAATGAAAGAATACTTTCGTGATATTGATGCTTATGAGCTTCTGGAAGAGAGTCCTTCTCCCAATAAATCTAGTACATGGACCACGGGTGAACAAGTTGTTCCTGAGTTGCCACATCTATCCACAAGATTAGAAAAATGGCTGATGAAGAAGAAGTTCAATCATGATTGTGGTCCTTCGAGCGCGCTGACTAATATACTGGAAAACTCAGCCATGTGGCAAGAGTCAATATGTGATAATGATGCCTTTGATTCATCGAGTCTAAAAACCCCAGACAGGACTTATGCTGGCAACACTCCAGTTTTCCAGCTGAACCCGAGCTGTGATGACAGTTTTGCTGCTGAAGTTGTGCCTGATAGAAAAATCAAGATGGAAGCAATCGACCTTGAAGACGAGCTGAAGCGATTGTCTTTAAGATCTGATCTGATGTCCCCTCATCAAGACTTTGATAAGTCATTTCTTGATCTATTGTCTGCCTGTGGACAGATGCAACCATCAAACTTCATGGAAGTATTCTCTACATTCTGGTAAGGACTTTGAGGTGTTTTTTTATATGTTCTAGCCTTTGGTTGTTTGTCTAGTGCTTTGGTGTGTTATCTTAGGAAATGTTGTGCATTTTGTTGACATTTGGGTATACTGTGGTTAAGATATGTGATCTATTGACTTGATCCAAATATAGTGATGACTCAAATATTGCAGTGAACCAGAAAGCATTGTAAAGATTGGT
>OVBH01000084.1:0-10561 GCA_900406485.1 Physaria acutifolia | reverse complement strand
AATATCACAGATTCCAAGCAATGAACTTGTCGAAATTCCTATGGGCTTAAGAAAGTGTAATAAGGCACTGGAACCGTCTGCTCATCTAACTGAATGCCACACGCCTGGATCAGCTGTTAAATCATGCCCTGTTGGAACCCCTAAGTCAGGAAGTGGTAGCTCAATGTTCTCACCTGGAGATGCTTTCTGGAATGAAGCAATTCAAGTTGCTGACGGTTTGACAATTCCAATTGAGAACTCTGGTTCTGTAGAAGCTGAAGACAGAGGTCAACGTGGAACTGTTCTTTCATGCAGCAACAAAATAGATGATTGCGGTGAAATGTTAAAGAGAGGTTTAGACGTAGATGAAAGCAGAGTTAAGGATAAAGAAGTCATTGGTTTTTCAAAGTTCATAGAGAAGCATGGGAAAGAGTTTAATAAAGAAGTATCTCCGCTTCCTGTCAAGAACCTTGAATTTTTGTTTCACGATAAAAAGACAAATGGAGGTAGCCAAGAGAGACGTGCTTTATTTGATAAAGATAGCAAGATCTGTGAATCTGTTTCGGCATATGATAGATGTGAAACTTTTGACAATACAAATAATGCTCAGGCAGATAATATCTTGAGAGGCAGGGTGTATCCAGAACCCAACGAAAATAAAGTTTTATTGTACGAGGAAAATCATAGTGAAAGACCTGTTTCTATGATAGGCAACATAAGTAAATCAGTTGATTCTAGTGAATCTGAGGAAAGTCATACTCCTTCAAGCTCTCATCATAAGAAAGATGGATTAAATCTTAGCACTTGGCTTCCCTCAGAAGTTTGTAGCGTATACAATAAGAAAGGAATATCTAAACTCTATCCTTGGCAGGTACGTAACTGTTGGTTGATGTGTGGGTTATTATTTGTTGATTATATTTAGATACAGATGACCAATATTTTTCGATGTTCCTACTTCTAGATAGGTAGATGTGTATTTACTTCCTTATTACAATTTACAGTTTTAAAAGCCTGCAGCTAGTATGCGCCATCCAAAATTAATTTGCTTTTCATGCTTCTTTCATGACATTTATCATATCATTTATTCAATGGTTGTACTTGACAAAAAAAAGGGTTGTACATGTGATATATGTTGGTTTCTTCCTGTTTATATGTTGCATGAGTTTGTACAAAACTGATTGGCAATTTTTGTCTTCAAAATTATTCTTAATTTCTCTATATATATATATACCAATTTTTGTTGGTAATGGGTGATTTTGGGTCGGTATCATCTCTGAAAACGTTTTCATATTCTTTCTTGTATGCCTGTTTGTACGCTATTGCTTCTGATGTCCTTTTTTATTAGCTGAATACATATTGCTAATTTTCTAGGTCGAGTGCCTTCAAGTGGATGGTGTTTTGCAGAAAAGGAATCTGGTATATTGTGCTTCTACAAGGTATCTTCATGTTTGGCTGTGAATCTGCCAAATCAAAGTTTCTTCTTTTCATACATCTTCTATGTATCATCCGATCATTGTAGCAGTATTATTAATCTCACTAGCAGGCTTCTATCTTGCAAGAATTCATGATCAATTTCAAAACCATGCTGTTTGCGCAGTGCTGGTAAAAGTTTTGTTGCAGAAGTCTTGATGCTGCGCCGGGTTATAACAACTGGAAAAATGGCATTGCTTGTACTACCTTATGTATCCATTTGCGCCGAGAAGGTTTCTTTCGTTTCTCCAAGATTCCTACACGTTCTATAATATTACTTTATATAAGATTAGTCATATTTGCAATTGGGTGCAGGCAGAACACCTTGAGGTCCTTCTTGAACCACTTGGTAAGCATGTNTGGTGGAACACTTCCTAAAGGCACTTCTGTGGCTGTCTGTACGATTGAGAAAGCCAACTCTTTGATAAATCGCTTGCTTGAAGAGGGTCGTTTGTCAGAACTTGGGATAATAGTTATTGATGAGCTGCATATGGTATGGTTTTCACAGATCTCATCTGTATGGTCGGATAAGCATATAACTATCTGAAACCATCTTTATCCGCGTATATTATGTGTTCTATTTCTGTATAGTTGATATTGAATGCTTCAAAAAGAAATCTTCTCCTCATGGTTTCTATAGGTGGGTGACCAGCATAGGGGTTATCTTTTGGAACTTATGTTGACAAAACTTCGATATGCTGCTGGTGAAGGCAGTTCAGAATCAAGTAGTGGTGAGAGTTCAGGNGATCCTGCTCATGGCCTACAGATTATTGGTATGAGTGCTACCATGCCGAATGTTGGAGCAGTTGCTGACTGGCTTCAAGTAAGAAAAAATCTCAATTTGTGTGTGTATGAATATGTTTTGCTCTCTCACAGTTGCATGACACTTTTCTTTAGATATACACGTATTTGTGAATTAATGAACGGACCTGCATGTGTGTGGGAATATAAGATATGAGGTTCATGAAATTGCACAAAGTATGTTTGTGATTGTTAATCTAAGAAGGCCTGTTATCTCCAGATCTCTTAAATGGGTGATGATAGTTTTTCTGTATTTGTTACTTTCTGAAGCTATTGTTTTGCCTCTTTTGAAACTTTTTGTAAAGTTATTGTGGCTCTTTACTAGAAACCTTAACTTTTGTTTTACGTGTTAAAAGGCAGCTTTATATCAAACAGAGTTTCGACCAGTTCCGCTAGAGGAGTATATCAAAGTTGGTAGCACTATTTACAATAAAAAGATGGAAGTTGTGAGGACTTTACCAAAAGCTGCTTATATGGGAGGAAAAGACCCGGACCATATAGTCGAGCTTTGTAATGAGGTAATGGTTCAGACGAGTTATATGTCTTCTTATGTCTTGCTGTATAAGGTCCTATTTTACTACTTGCATTTTTTCTATATGTTTTTGATAAAATAAAACGTGTACTCATATTTCGTTCAAGAAGGAATACTTACATGTAATATCATAATCCAGGTGGTTCAAGAGGGCAATTCGGTACTGATATTTTGTTCGAGTCGGAAAGGATGTGAATCAACTGCGAGGCATATTTCAAAGCTCATTAAAAAAGTTCCCGTAGACATTGATGGTGAAAATAGTGAGTTTTTGGATATCAGATCTGCTATCGATGCCCTGCAAAGGTCTCCCTCTGGAGTAGATCCTGTACTAGAAGAAACTCTTCCCTCTGGGGTTGCCTATCACCATGCTGGTCTTACAGTATGTGTACACATTCACCATAGTTTTTTTCTTGACCTGGCTAGATTATATGCTGGGGTTGTGATTCTTTTCCTATTTACATGGGCAACTATGAATTTTAGTTGCAAAGTGAATATCTCCATTCATTAGCACACTGGACAACTAACTCTATTCGTATTACAGGTAGAAGAAAGAGAGATAGTTGAGACCTGTTACCGTAAGGGTCTCGTACGTGTCTTAACAGCTACATCCACTTTGGCGGCTGGGGTTAATCTGCCTGCAAGGAGGGTTATTTTTCGACAACCAATGATTGGCCGTGATTTTATTGATGGAACAAGGTATAAGCAAATGTCTGGTCGAGCTGGGCGGACTGGGATTGATACAAAAGGAGAAAGTGTATGTCTGATTCTATGACTGGAAATTTCATATCTGACTGGTTATGCATTCAATGTGCCATTTTTTTGGACATGTTCTTCACATACATTTTTTCTTGTTTGGAGTGTGAATGTTCTACAGGCTTTTGGTTCTTGTTCTTAATTTTATTCTCTTTCCAGGTGTTGATTTGTAAACCTGGAGAACTCAAGAGAATAATGGCACTTCTGAATGAAACCTGCCCACCATTGCAGTCTTGTTTATCTGAGGATAAAAATGGAATGACTCATGCAATTCTAGAAGTTGTGGCAGGTGGAATTGTTCAGACTGCCAAAGACATTCATCGCTATGTTAGGTGTACACTTCTGAATTCTACAAAGCCGTTTCAGGATGTGGTTAAATCAGCTCAGGATTCTCTTCGGTGGCTGTGCCACAGGAAATTTCTTGAGTGGAATGAAGAGACAAAGTTATACACTACAACACCCCTTGGACGTGGATCTTTTGGCAGTTCACTCTGCCCTGAGGAGTCACTTGTAAGTCCAATCTGACTCTCTATAACTGAGATTGCATTGTATATAGTGCTATGCAAGCATGCATGACGTCCATGTAATTGGTGTTTCTGCAGATAGTGCTGGATGATCTTCTACGAGCACGTGAAGGACTAGTTATGGCCTCTGATTTGCATTTGGTCTACTTGGTCACACCAATCAATGTTGGTGTTGAACCAAACTGGGAACTGTATTATGAACGTTTCATGGAACTATCTCCTCTAGAGCAGGTAATTTTGTACTCTTTTGATAATGTGTGGCATGATTATATGTTGGTAAGCCGGAAGTATGCTCTTAGCTATCTTCTTCTTATAAATGACTGTTATTCTATTTAAATGTTATTTTTCTTATTAAACCTTTTGATGTTTTACAAAATAGTTAATCTTTCTCTTTCTCCGTAACTTGCGTTGTGGGAAGCTGAATTACATCCTTCAAGTGTTTTGCAGCTTTTTATAGAACTAGAAGTTAGGTTTTGTTACTTGGGCATTTTTTTCAGAAAATGCTGATAATTTTACTTTTTATCTTTCAATTTCAAGTCTGTTGGCAATAGAGTTGGAGTGGTTGAACCGTTTCTGATGCGCATGGCACATGGTGCAACAGTTCGCACTCGAAACAGACCACAAGATGTAAAAAAAAATTCGCGTGGAGAATATGAGAATTGGCATGGTTCAACTAGCATCAAGATGCTTTCAGATGAACAAATGCTACGAGTGTCCAAGCGGTTTTTCGTTGCTCTCATCTTGTCAAAATTAGTTCAGGTGCCCCCTACCGCTATTTCGTGTCTTGTATTGTATGTTTTCTAGAGCTTCTTATTTTGGTTCTTGTATATGTAAACCCCTATCAGCTTGTATGATCACATACACTTCATGATATTTTATTAAACTGCTTATTTAACTTGCGTGTCCTACTTGTTTTGGCCCTTGCATATTTTGGTTTGTATCAAAAATACTAAAATTTTCTGACAACTCTTGACATCAGAAGGCATGGTGATGATTGACTTCTTTAATAGCTAACTTGTTTGGCTTCTCTAATAGCTAACTT
The DNA here is from genome assembly GCA_900406485.1 of Physaria acutifolia. NCBI lineage: Eukaryota > Viridiplantae > Streptophyta > Magnoliopsida > Brassicales > Brassicaceae > Physaria > Physaria acutifolia. The sequence goes on along the minus strand of OVBH01000084.1, from coordinate 5,460 downwards.
GTTTGTTTTTGTATTTGAACCATGGGATGTAGGAAGCTTCTGTGAATGAGGTCTGTGAAGCTTTTAAAGTGGCTAGAGGGATGGTTCAAGCGCTACAGGAGAACGCTGGAAGGTTTTCTTCCATGGTTTCGGTGTTCTGCGAGAGGCTTGGATGGCATGATTTGGAAGGCTTAGTTGCCAAGTTCCAGAACCGTGTTTCATTTGGTGTCAGGGCTGAGATTGTTGAACTTACTAGCATTCCATATATAAAGGTACTTGGAATTTCCAGGATCTTATAGCTAGGATATGAAGAGTGTTGTTGATAAAGATGGTTTTTGGTGTTGAATAAATAGGGTTCGCGAGCTAGATTGTTGTACAAAGCTGGCTTGCGTACATCTCAGGCGATAGCTGAAGCATCCATCCATGAAATTGTCAAAGCTCTCTTTGAATCTTCAGCGTGGGCTGCAGAAGGTAAATCAGTTTAGACAGTTTGTTTCATTATGGAGATCTCTCCAGCTTATGTAAACACTGATAAGTTAAATGTTTGTCAGAAAGAATATTCTATCCACTTTCATCTGATATGCTCAGAATAAATATGGTGTATCAGGTACAGGACAAAGAAGGATACAGTTGGGATTAGCCAAGAAAATCAAGAATGGGGCACGCAAAATTGTTCTTGAGAAAGCCGAAGAGGCGAGGGCTGCTGCGTTCTCTGCTTTTAAGTCGCTTGGTTTGGATGTTCATGAGCTTTCAAAACCTTTGCCGTCTGCTCCTGCTAGGAGTCCAAATGGACAAGAAATTACTGAAAGAGACATTTCCAGAGGCACTGTTGGTCCCGATGGATTACATGTTCTAGGAAAATCCAGCATAGAGGGGCACATGGAACGTAAAAACTTTGATACGGATAATCACGGAGAAAAGCTGAGGGAAGAATTAAATGCTACCGTAGAGGTTTCATCAGAAGTTAATTTAACCAGTCCTCTTCCTAATTTTCAACCTATAGGAACTGCAGTCTGCACTAATGGGCCAAATGCTGTTAGTATTCATTCCAGTGATACTTTCCATACTGTTTACAATGAAAGAGAGATAAAAACTGAGGACAATGTTGGTCAGCATTTGACTAAGAATTCACATATTCCTCAGAGTAATAAGGATGGTACAGGCGAAAAGGGTCCAATCACTGCAGGGAATATTCCTGGCGGATTTGATTCATTCCTGGAACTTTGGGAATCTGCTGGCGAATTTTTCTTTGATATCCACTATAATAAACTACAAGATTTGAATTCCCGCATCGCTTATGAGATACATGGAATTGCTATCTGCTGGAGTAGCTCCCCTCTATACTATGTCAATCTTAATAAAGATCTTCCCAACCTGGAATGTATAGAAAAACAAAAGCTTACCAAGGATGCAGTTGTTGGCAAGAATGAGGTTTCGGCTACCCACAAAATGTTTGATGTTATTAAATCTAGGTGGAACAGAATCAGTAAAATAATGGGGAATGCAAGTACGAGAAAGGTCACATGGAATTTGAAAGTGCAGATTCAGGTGCTTAAGAGTCCCGCCATCTCAATCCAAAGATGCACTCGCCTGAATCTTTCAGAAGGGATCAGGGATCTTGAGTTGGTTAATGGATCTTGGTTAATGATGCCTCCTCTTCGCATAAGCAACACCATTGACATGAGCATTGTGACATGGATTCTTTGGCCAGATGAGGAAAGACACTCAAATCCAAACATAGATAAGGTAATTCCAGATGTACTAATATTGGAATCTATACGATATATATCATGTGTCCTGATGACGGTGTTGAACAACAAAAGCAACAAAGCATAAATATCCTTTTTTTTATCTTTCATCATTTGTTTGTTAGTCTATTGTCCCACAGATTTAGCTTATAGGTACTTCCTAGTATAGTTGTTGATGCAAAGGTGCTAAAGACTGTCAATTTGATGTTATAAAGGAAGTGAAGAAAAGACTATCTCCAGAGGCAGCTGAAGCTGCTAATCGCAGTGGCAGGTGGAGGAATCAGATCCGAAGGGTTGCCCACAATGGTTGCTGCAGACGGGTTGCTCAAATTAGAGCCCTTTGTTCAGCTCTTTGGAAGATCCTTGTTTCCGAAGAACTTCTTGAAGCACTGACAACCACTGAAATGCCGCTGGTATATCTTCTATAACTTGCTTTAGTTAGTTATAGAGGATTTTCTAAACTTCACCAGCATCCCGCTGGATGATATGCTCAAAGTTAAATATTTACATGTATTTGCTCACGTAGCCATCAGTGATTGGTTTACTTTTCAGAAAATTTTGTATTTTGATGGTAAGTGTTTGCTACCGTTCAGCTTCCTGAGGAATATCCTATGTGATAAGAGCTAAATAATGCCCAGGGAGGCAGTCAATCCAAAGAATCTAACTCTGATAGGTTAGTCGTTTTGCGGCAGCATAATGCAATCATTTTGTGTTTCAGGTTAATGTCCTTGCAGACATGGAGCTCTGGGGTATAGGCGTCGATATAGAAGGATGCCTTAGATCACGGAATATATTGCGAGATAAACTGCGGTCCCTTGAGAATAAAGCATTTGAATTGGCTGGCATGACATTTTCATTGCACAACCCAGCTGATATTGCAAATGTGCTGTTTGGACAGTTGAAGTTGCCTATACCGGAAAACCAGTCTAAAGGGAAACGTCATCCAAGTACTGATAAACATTGCTTGGATCTTTTAAGGTACTAATTTGCTTTTCCTTGCATTGTATTCTTTATTCATCACACAGGATAATAGACTTTTTGAGGTACTTTCAGCAGCAGAATATAAAAATAAAAAGTATGTGTTATAATATCAAGAGCACTATTTCTCCAGCTACTGTGAATCTGTTTTACTCTAACTATACATTGGAATACAACTTTATCCCAGGAATGAGCATCCTGTTGTCCCAATAATCAAAGAACACCGCACTTTGGCAAAGCTCTTAAATTGTACACTGGGATCAATTTGTTCGCTTGCTAAACTACGCTTGAGCACACAAAGGTACACTTTGCATGGCCGCTGGCTTCAAACGTCAACAGCAACTGGGCGGCTTTCCATAGAGGAGCCTAATCTCCAAGTATGATTTCTGCTATGTTTCGTTTTTCATTCTATCGTGTATCCTAAAATCAATGACCGTGTTACTTTTCTGCAGTCTGTTGAGCATGAAGTAGAGTTCATTTTGGATAGTGGAAAGGATGTAAATGTAAATGCTGATCATTACAAAGTTAATGTACGTGATTTCTTTGTTCCTACTCAGGTAAATTTCTATCTACAACTGAAATAATTTATTTCGTCCAAAGCATAATTTTAGAGAGATCAGTAGTTTGGGTCCTCCTGAGTTATCGGGCTAGTTACCCGGGGTTTAGGAGACTTCAGATATGCATTTGAAAAAGTTTTGGAAGCGCATAGTTGCTTAGTCAAGAACATTTTATTATTAAAGCTCATTCATTGTGGAGGCATGAAGATGACAACAAAATCTTGCATAGCTCCACAGTAGTATAGAACCATACTAAATAGGCTTTTACTGGCTAAAGTATTAGAGTATGTCACGCTATCTTTGGTGCCAAGTATTTTCAATCACCATAGTCTTAAGAGTTTTCTGGTTTTCTTTAAGGTTGAGTATAACGTTGAGTTTTTACGCCACAGGAAAATTGGTTACTCTTGACGGCAGATTATTCACAGATAGAGTTGCGACTTATGGCACACTTTTCTAGAGATTCCTCGTTGATTTCACAGCTTAGTCAGCCAGAAGGTGACGTCTTTACAATGATAGCAGCAAAATGGACTGGAAAAGCCGAGGATTTTGTTAGTCCACATGATAGAGATCAGACCAAAAGATTGATCTATGGAATTCTTTATGGAATGGGTGCAAATAGACTCGCAGAACAGCTCGAGTGCAGCTCAGATGAAGCCAAGGAGAAAATTAGAAGCTTTAAAAATTCTTTCCCTGCAGTCACCTCTTGGATAAACGAAACGATTTCATTTTGCCAGGAAAAAGGGTGAGGCACTCTATTTCCCCTTTGTTTTGAGTGCACTCTCATGTGTTTCTTTAAACCATAATATTTCTCATATTTGATCTGATCAAATGACAAGCTATATTTTCATTAATTCTTGTTGAGCATAGAATTTTCAGCTTAATAGTTAATTGGGACGTATCTTTATGAACAATAATATAATTGCATAACATTTTGACATGCAGATACATTCAGACAGTCAAGGGAAGAAGGCGGTTCTTGTCAAAAATAAAATTTGGGAATGCCAAAGAGAAATCTAAGGCTCAAAGGCAAGCTGTAAATTCCATGTGCCAGGTCCAATCTTGTTTTTCCTTTCTAACTCTATTCTCTCAGGTTTCATAGCCTAAATCTCTCTAATTAGACTGAAAAAGTGTACTCTTCCTTTTTCGTTCTTTGGTTGGTGTTTTAAGAGAACTCTTTGTTAGTTTGTTTCCTTNAAAAAAAAAAAAGAACTCTGTGTTGAAGAAGTTCCTAATATTTTTTGCTTCCAGATTATATAATCTCTTGCCGGTTTGTGATTTTATTCAGGGATCTGCTGCTGATATAATCAAGATTGCGATGATAAACATATATTCTGCAATTACTGATGATGTTGATACCACAACATCCAGTTCTTCAACTGATTGTAGGTTTAATATGTTAAAGGGACGATGTCGAATTCTTCTACAAGTAAGTTTTCCATGTTGTTTTATTTGAGTTTTGTTTCTTTCCATACTTCCTGCTGTAAGTAAAAGTTTCGTATTCTCTATAGCTTATATTTGTGAGACATGGTGACACAGGTACATGATGAGCTTGTGCTTGAAGTTGATCCTTCTTATGTGAAAGAAGCTGCAATCTTGCTACAAACCAGCATGGAAAATGCGGTTTCACTTCTCGGTATATTCCTCAGATACTGCGCTTCTTATTACATATGAGTATATATATGTTGACATTATGAATTATGTTCTGTATTTTTCAGTCCCTCTACATGTGAAACTGAAGGTTGGGAAAACATGGGGCTCCTTAGAGCCGTTTCAGGCTGCTTTAAGTAAGACATCAGCAAAAGTTTCAACAAGTCTTTAACTTTCAATTCTAAGAACGTCAGGATGCTTTTGCGCACTCATATACCTATTTTGATGCATCATAATGCTTCAACACATGGCTTGACTCAAGGCCGTGATCTGATTCATCTTCATAAAGTGATGAAGAAAAATGTTNGCCTTCCATAGTTTTACTTGGACAATGATTAAAATCGTTAGAAAATTTAAGAAAAGTAGTTTCACTTTTTGATTATAAATACCTACTAACTTTTGGGAGATTTTCACCTTATGCCCTTCACCCTGTTCAATATTACACTTAATGGTACACATGTGAAAACAAAAAGAAAACACATGTGCAAACAAAAAATTTTTTGGACTGGACTAATGGGTGTAAATTTTTTGGGTTTGGACTAGTGGGTGTA